>QLTV01002667.1:1924692-1957001 GCA_003457575.1 Thermophis baileyi
GCCAGTGTCGGCTGGCGGGTCCACGGGGGAGGGCCTTCTCTGTAGCCGCACCGGCTCTATGGAACCAGCTGCCCCCCGAGAGCCGTACTCCCCCCACCTTACTGGCTTTCTGTAAAGCCGTTAAGACCTGGCTTTTCCGGCAGGCCTGGGGCCAATAATTGACTGATTGGCCCATGTTTGTTTGTGTGAATGTTTTATTTTAATATTGATGTATTTTTAAATTGGTTTTTTTATATATATCTATGTTTCAAGCCACTTTTTATATACTGTGAGCTGCCCAGAGTCCTTCGGGAGTTGGGCGGCATACAAATTTTGCAAAATAAAATAAATAAATAAAATAAAATTTATGTTGCTAAGCAAAACAGTTGTGAAGCGAGTTTTGCCCTATTGTATCATCTTTCTTGTCACAGTTGTTTAGTAACACAGTTAAGTGAATTGGGCTTCTTTGACTTTGCTTGTCAGGTCGCAAAAGGTGATCACGCAACCCCAAGACGCTGCAATTGTCATAAATATGAGTCAGTTGCCAAGCGTCTGAATTTTGTTGCTGCAACGGTCGTTAAGTGTGAAAAAGAGATGTCACTTTTTTCAATACCGTTGTAACTTTGATCACTAAATAAATGAAGGGAGAGTCTACCAGTCTATCTACCAGAGTTTATCATAGAATTAGATTAAAATTCAATGAAATTTAATTATGTAATGAATTCAGTGTGTCATGGAACAAAGCGAGGAAGTCCTTAGAAGATTCACACTGTTAGATTAATATTTCTCAAACTTGGCATGTTTGATGTGTGGACTTCAACCCCCAGAATTCCTCAGCCAGCCATGCTGGCTGGAGAATTCTGGGAATTGAAGTCCACACCTCTTAAAAGTGGCCAAGATTGGGAATCACTATGTTACAGACCATTGCTCTCTATTGAGAATTGGTCATTTTTTGTCACAGTTGCATTTTCCCTTGTGCTCAGGGTTGCCTGCAACCGGACTGGCTGGGATCGATGGGTACTGCAGTCAAAATCATCTGAAAGATGCCATTAGGGAAACTGCTCTAAAGTGGTTGGGCAGCTGTGAGCCGGAAGGTTTGTTGGGTAAGGAAGGGGAGGCCCAATCCAGTCCTACCTGGAGTAGCTGTGCAATGCATGGTGAACCACCAACCTGAAGGTATGCCTTCATTTTTGTCTTGCTTCAGCCTTGGACAGTGATTTAATGTTCCTGCAAATTCTTAATTCATTGCTTTGGCTGCATAGACTTAACTGCCTCTTTAAAAACCTGTTATTCCTGATCAGCTTTGCTCCATATTATTTATAGCAAAGCCACTTTGGTTGGTGGGGGAGAAAGGACACCCTGCCATAACTGCTTGACATGCCTGCTTTCTACATTTTCATAGCTTGCTTGTCTGGGGACGGCCCTCACGGTTGTGGTATTTTAAGGTGAGATCACAAAAAAAAAAAAAAGACTGGGAAGGTAGCAAATGCTAACCACAAGAGTTGGTATATTTATTGAGTCTTGCCCCATTTTACGACCTCTCTTGCCAAAGTTGTTAAGTGAATCACTGCAGTTGTTAATTTAGTCACATGGTTGTTAAGTGAATCTGGCTTCCCCATTGACATTGCTTGTCAGAAGGTTGTAAAAGATGATCCCGGGATGCTGCCAACCGTCATAAATATGAGTCAGTTGCCAGTCGTCTGAATTTTGATCATGTGATCATGGCAATGCTGCCATGGTCGTAAGTGTGAAGAATGGTCATAAGACTTTTTTTCAGGGCCGCTGTAACTTTGAACGGTCACTAAACGAACAGTTGTAAGTCAAGGACTACCTGTAATTTGAGTCATTATAGCAATCATAAGCAAATGGTTTGAGAAAAAAAAAATACTCCTAGACCAGCGGTTCTCAACCTGTGGGTCGCGACCCCTTTGGGGGTCGAACGACCTTTTCACAGGGGTCGCCGCGCGCGCTAGCCCGCCATCTTGGAAATGCTCCCAGTTCGGCCGTGCCTGCGGGTCGCCGGACAGCCGGTAGCCACGGAAGCGGGAGACTTCGCCCACCCGCCCGGACACTGCCATTTGAGTTCTTTTACCCTCTGCGCATGCGCAGAACGCTTTGCGCATGCGCAGAGGGTAAAAGAACTCAAATGGCGGCGTCCGGGCAGGTGGGCGAAGTCTCCCGCTTCCATGGCTACCGGCTGTCCAGCGACCCGCAGGCACAGCCGAACTGGGAGCATTTCACCCCTAGTGCCACGCCCCCTTTGTCACCTCATCGCGCGCGGGGAGGTGGCGGGGCGGGGGTCGCGGTGGCGGGGCGTTGGTCGCGCGGGGTCACGGCATTAAAAAGGTTGAGAACCACTGTCCTAGACCAACATGTCCCACCCTCGACCTTTCATTTAAGGGTCTCTCTTTACACCAAATATGATCCGGTTCGGTTCTATTTTCAGAATGTTATCCAGCTGACAGACAACGTCCCAAACTCTTTTTGCAAAATTTCTTTCCAGTGTTTTGGAAAAGGTTGTTCAAAGAACTCCAACATAATCACATCCAACTGGATGAATCAATAATCAAGATATGGCAAATTACGTTAAATAACTAAACGTACAGCGGGATTTATTTTAATTCACTCGGGTTTTGTTAAGATACTGCTTGGATAATCCTTTTTAATGATGCATTTCCTTGCACGAGGTTTGACCTACATGCAGCCTGGAGATGGACCCCCAAAGAGGAGTCCTCCAAAAAATGAATTTTAACACAACAATGCATAAATCAGACATTAATTCTCCATGAATTTTTCAGAGGGAGTCAACTTGGCTGAGACAGAAAGACAGTGCTTTGTGAGAGTACAACTAAAGAGAGCCTTTATTTCAATTTAGATGGCCGCCCAATATTATATTCCCAACACAAAACATATTCCGCTTTACAAAACTGCCCGGAGAACAAAGATAGATTTACAATGCCATTTCCCCATGTTATGATCTGTAAAAGTTCAAAGCAGAGATTACACAAACAGTCACTGTTTTCCCATGTATTTTGAAAACCTCTGGCTTTGTACATACAGCCATGCCAAGCACTTGATTTAGGTTCAGCAAAAAAAAAAAAAAGGGAGAAGGTGCTTTGAACGAGATCGGTTGGGAAAATTTGTCCCGGTTGGGAAAATTTGTCTTGGTTTGTTTCAAATCTCTTATTGATGTGTTTTTCAACCTGGACAATTTGAAGAGGTGTCTGCACTCTCCCAACCAGGAATGCTGGGAGTTGAAGCTCACGCATGTTAAAGTTGCCGAGGTAAACACTGATTTATTATAAAGGCGTTCTTCAAGAACATAGGTAGTCTCGGTTAATGATGGTTAATTGCGACCAGGAACTCTGTTGCTAAAGGATTTGATGATCGTAAAGTCTGATGTCATATGACCAAACCAACTTACAGTATAATGGCAGTCTCAGTTATGGTCTTTAGGCAAATCCCACGTGGCCATTAGGTAGGACATCACATGATTGCCATTTGCGAGTTCCTGCAGGCTGCCCCAATGACTCTGCTTATCAGAAGGTGGCAGAGAAGCTCTCAAATGATGATCACGTAATCACAGGGATCGTAATCACGGCAACTTTGGGGACCAATTTTCAGTCTCCTCGTCCAGAGCCACTGTATCTTTAAATGGTCGCTGGACAAATGGTTATTAATCAAGGACTACCTGTTCTACCAAGAAAAATATTAAAGGAAAAAAATTATATTTGATTGTATTTCTTTAAAAAAGTTAAAAGAAATATAATCAGTGGCAAGTAATCTATTCCAGAGGATTGGTACTTCTTTAATAGGATCTTCTATTTGCTTCAAGGTGGAACCAGTATGGTGTGGGGGGGAAGGTGCTTATGGGGAAACCCAGGCTTTGCTCATCTCGTAGACAAAGGAGCCAGTTGCACCCTTGGGCCAGTCCCTCCCTCTCAGCCCCACTCAACGTCGGGCTCTGCGACAAGCCAGCGGAAGAACCAACCTCTTGTTGCATTGTGTGCCGATAACTAGGAGAGTGTATGCAAAAATTAGCCAACATTGCAAATGCTAAGAAGAACCACAAGTTTTGTTTTGATGAATCGGAAGGCAATTGTGGCAGCAGGGCCACCAATGTTGCCTGTAATGATTTAACAAAACCCTGAGAGTGCTGCCAGCAATTGCCAAGGCACCGGGTTGTAGAAAACGTATTTTAATAATAACAGGAATAAAATGAAATGCAACTAACAAATAATAAACTCTGATTTGCAGCATTCGCAATAGCTCAGAATCTTCCTTCTAGGGCAGCTACTTCGCCATGTTCCATAATCTTGACTGAGCCCATTTTGGAAGTTTAATTTTGTGGGAAAGGGAACCAAAAAGGAGATATCATCTATGAAAACACATTCTTGGGAGCCGCTTAGTTACCCGTAAAATGAAAGTTAAGCTAGGGAGAATTACTGGATTGTTTGTTTTTAACTCTCTCTCGTCTTCAGGGGAAATCTTAACCATATATCACTGAAAAGAATTCCCAGGGATGGTGCTTTATGTTGTAAAAGTCAGAAACAAATATATAGACCTGTCTCGGATTGCAGTTTCCATGCATCACAAAGCTTTTATATTGCTCCATGGAGGACATTATATCAAACTCTAATTTCTGTATAAATCTATTTATTTGGGTCTGTTCCAGTCCTAAGCGAGCTGCCCCACGCTTGAAACACAAAAAACGTTCTTACACCAGAGAAACCATTCTTCTCATAATAGAAATGTGTGAAACCTTCCCCCCCCCAGTGGTTTTGGAAACCTGAGACCAAGGTAGCTTTTTAGAGCAGTGCTTCTCAACATAGCAATTAAAAGATGAGTGGACTTCAACTTCTAGAATTGCCCAGCGAGCGCAGCTGGGAAATTCTGGGAGTTGAAGTCCACCCATCATTAAGCTGCCAAGATTGAGAAACACTGCTCTAGAAGTTAGGGCTCCAGATTCCATTCAATTCTGAATGGGTGTTTTAGAGCAGGGCCCCCCAACGCGTGGTCCGTAGACCGGCAACAGGCCGCAGCATGCCAGCAATCGGGCTGTGCAAACAAGCAAAGCCCCATCGGTGGGATGCAGGCAGCACGCAAAACCACACCCCATCTGGTCCACGGAAAAACCTCTCTCCACGGAACTGGTCCCCAAAAGGTTGGGGGGCAGGCGTTGTTTTAGAGGATAAACTCACATCTTGTCTGCAGCTTTTTAAAGCGGCTGCATCTTTTCTCGGGCTGATGTGGCTGCTGCAACAGGCAACCTTAAGATCCCGAGAAAAGCCAACACTACTTTAAAGAGCTCCAGATAGCTGCTGCATTGGCACTTCCTGCACACTCCAACAATTTTCCCCCAATGTGCTGCGCAGCCCGGCCTTCTCCCGTACAGCCAATAAAAGTGACAGAATTTAGCAATTTCCAGCATCAATTTGCACCAGGTAAAATATTCAACTGTTTTAATTTGTCATTTTAAGCTGCCCCTTTCAAACACTGAATTTTCCACAGCTTGCAGTCAACAGTCATTTATTTGAAGGAGAGGGTTGCAGGACATTCAGCTCCTTTCAAACACCGGGTCAAATATTTCTCCTGTTATCAGTTCGCCTTCCGATTTTTAAAAACCAGTGCTCATATTCCCCGCCACCCCAAATCTATCTCTGTGCAAAACTGAATGAACTCAATCACTACGCAGTTTTCTTTACAGCTGTAGAAGGAAGTAAATATGATTGCATTTTAAGCGGCAATTTTTTACAGAATAGACGAGGAACAATGCTGGTCAGGAGGTTAAAAACCAAGCAAAATAATTTGGGAAAAGATATTTAAAGGGGGATCCTCTTTCCCACACATTGCCAGCCTCACATGTCGTCTTTATTCTGTATGTCATATTTTTTCTGTAAAAGAAGTATCCTGGGCAACACAATTGTTGATCTTTTTTGTTCCTTAACTTGGCAGCCTGGCGTAGGGCTGTGGTTTATTTTTTTTTTTTTTGAAAAGAACAATCACAAGCTCATATTGTATGTTAATGCTACACTAAGTGCTTTCCCCTTTTTCTCTCCTGTAGCATGTTGTCAATTCTCTTTAAGGTACATAACATGGACCATTAATTTTGAAATGTGCATGCCTGCAAATTTCTTCTCAAAAACAATTTATCTGAAAAAAGTCTAAGAAGTGTGTGTTTCTGCGTATGTTTTCGGGGAGGTTGAGAAGCAACAGTGAAATTTCGGAGAAATCTACACTCCTGTAATAGCACTTTTGAAACTATGAATCGTGAGCTGCTCTTAATCTTTTTAGACTTTTCTAGATTTGCAAAGCGAGAAGTGGCAGTTTTAGTGCCTTTCAAAATGAAGCATTAAAAAAAAAAAAAGAAATATCAATGCCACAAGATTCATTTCATTTCAGTTACACCCAGTGTGAAAAGGTACCAAGGCTGCAAAGATCAAGTTGGAAGCCCACAGCAAAACCTCAAAGGCTTTTGCAGATACGCTTAGAGTAGACAGGAAGAAAATCAGCTTGCAAGCGCTGACTTCCCAAAAACAAAATATATTTCGTTTACATTATTTTGTTTTGTTTTTCAAAAGCTGATTGCTGTTAATATCTCACCTCACTGTCAAGAGTTCTTCCAACCCAACCGCCAGTGTTGATGGAAAACAACAACCCCATCTCTTGGCTTTACAAACAGATAGATTAAAAATTAGCATACAGTCTTAATGGAGTCCATGTGGTATTCTGGCTTCTAACATCCTCCCAGGAAAATAATAAGTGAGGCTATACAATAGTAACAAGCATCCTTCTTAGGAAATCTCAGCTGGAAAGGACTCGTTTTAGGACAGGGGCTGGCAAGGTAGGTTTGCATTTCCTTTTGGGTTTCAACCCGAATCCCTCGTAAAAAGCTGGATCTCCTGCGGGTTCCAGTAAAGAGCCACGGCAGAGTTGTAGACAAGAGACCAAACATATGGGATGAAGAACTCTTCGGGCTGTTCCTCCTCCACGTACTTGAACTTCAGCTCTGGGAATTTCTGCAAAGGAGAAAGAAGAGCGTCAAGAAGAGGGGAAGATGTGAAGGCCTCAAGGAGCGGAGACGTTGAAGAGCTTCTACCTATGAAGTCATGTTTGGGGATAAGAACACGGAGTCCTTTTTAGCAGGGGTGTCAAACTCAAGGCCCGGGGGCCAGATCCGGCCCACGGGGTACTTTGATCTGGCCCGCGGGGCCGCCCTGGAAACAGCGAAGGACTGGCCCGCGGTGCTTCTGCCAGCGAAAAGAGGCTCCTGAGCTCCGTTTTCGGCTGCCACACAGCCCTTCCGAGCTCCGTTTTCACTGGCAGAGGGTTGCAGGAGGCCTTGGCAGCCGAAAACGGAGCTCGGGAGCCCGTTTTTGCTGGCAGATCGCTCGGGTGACCACAGGCGCCCCCAACAGGAGTGATGTCAAGCTGGCCACGCCCACCCCGGCCCACCCGAGGTCAAACACAACCCTGATGCGGCCCTCAATGAAATCGAGTTTGACACCCCTGCTCTTTAGGAAGGAAATCATAGAAGATAGGATCACATAGCTGGAAGGGACCTTGGAGGACTTCATGACCAACCCACTTCTCTATGCAGGAGACCTTAAACAGGTAGTCCTTGACTTACAACAGTTCATTTAGTGACCATTCAAGTTTGCAACGGCACTGAAAAAAAGAGACTTATGACCATTTTTCACTCTTATGACCATTGCAGCATCCCCATGGTCACGTGATCAAAATTCAGACGCTTGGCAGCTGACTCATAGTTATGACAGTTGCAGTGTCCCGGGGTCACGTGATCCCTTTTTGCGACCTTCCGACAAGCAAAGTCAATGGGGAAGCCAGATTCACGTAACAACCATCTTACTTAACTTAACATCTGCAGTGATTCACTTACCAATTGTGGCAAGGAAGGACGCGAAAGGGGGCAAAACTGACTTAACAAGTGTCTCGCTTAGCCATAAAAATTTGGGGCTCAGTTGTGGTCGTAAGTCGAGGGCTACCTGTACCACCCTGGTCAAACGGTTGAGGGAAGAAGGGACTGACTGCTGTGTAATGGGTTAGTGCCAACCACCCGTAGAGGATTTATGTTCGGGGTGGAGAGTTTCACTTAAGGATTCTTTTGCTCTTCTAGTACTCCTCCATCCAGATTGATGGACGAGGAAGAAGGACAGACCAGCCTTGAATCACGTGCATTGCTCCAGTTCTCGCTCAGCTGCTGAACCCCATTTCAGCTTTTGTGAACTCTGCCCAAGCTCTTTATTATTTGCCAAACACTCCCAGGGCTGATTATGCACCACTTGGGAGAACCTGCGAGGAAGACTCTTCCCATCCAGCTCTTCCCTGGTCTGCAGCCAATTGCCGTTTCCTCTGTACCTTTGAGACAATTTTCTTCAATGGGGGCCCCAGGGCCAACATTTGCAAAATGACTGAAGAGTGGGCCAGTTAACCTGTTTTCTGGCATCTTTAGGAAGAATTATGTCTGCTGCTTTGTGGGGGAAGGAAGGTAAAGGGAAAAAAAAAAAGAAATATTACAGGTAGTCCTCAACTTATGACCACAACTGAGCTGTTGTTAATGTTGGTTGTTAAGCAAGACAGCTGTTAAGTGAGTTTTGCCCCATCGTACGACCTTTCTTGTCACAGTTGTTAAGTGAATCGCTGCAATTGTTTAGTAACGTGGTTGTAAAGTGAATCGGGCTTCCCCATTGACTATGAGAAGCCAGATTCACTTAACGACTGCACAATTCACGGAACCACTGGAGTGATTCGCTTAACGACTGTTGCAAAAAAGGCCATAAAATAAGGCAAATTCACTCAACAACTGTCCTCTCTTGCAACGAAAATTTCACACTCCATTGTGTTCGTAAATCAAGGACTACCTGTAGCCACATCAAATCATGTTTCTTCTGCTTCTGCTGGGAGGTTGCCTAAATCCATTGTTCTAAAAGACACTTAGAACTGGATCACACCTGCGATAGGTGTGTGAAGAGATGACTAGATCACACCTACTTCAGAGGGTCCCTCCCTGTGCGCATGGTTCATGTCCAGGCAGATGAGCTCTCTTTGCCAATGGCCCCATTTAGGGATGGATACAAAAGGATAATCAGCGGCCAGAAAAATAAATAGAGAAAAAGAAGACTGACCACAATTTCTCTCTCTCTTTCCCCTTAATTTTATCTGTTCTTTTAAAAAAAAAAAAAGATTGCTGGATGGATTTGATTCTTGGGCATATTGTTTGGGCTCATGCTAAATCCTAAATTCGGATTAACAAATCTCAATGAACAAGGTATGTTCTAATAAATAATATATAGAAAGATAGGAACGTTGCTGGAATCCATGCACTGACAATGTTGCTTGAACCATGGCTACTCAACTCAATGTTAACTTGGTTTTCAGAATTGTGCAAACCGACCAATGAGTATTTTTGTGGTAAATATGTATTTCAGATCTTGTCCCAAAGGTGCTTTTTTCAAGAGGCAACTGGACTTTCTGGTTTTTCTTTGAAGACATTCGCTTCTCATCCAAGTAGCTTCTCATCCAGAGCTGAAGAAGCTTCTTGGATGAGAAGCGAAACGTCTTCAAAGAAAAACCAGAAAGTCCAGTTGCCTCTTGAAAAAAGCACCTTTGGGACAACCATGACCTGGATGACTGAGAATCTCCATAGACATGTATTCCAGATCTATCCAAACAAGGAAAAAAAAAAACGTTGTTGTGGTACTAAATACAGGAGAATTCTAGACATTCTCACTTTCTAAGATGAAATGCACTGGGCAGATGATACTGGCCTCACTGATTTTATCTGCTATTTTCCTAGACTGGAATGTATCTTAGAGGTAGGATGGTCTGGTTGCTTGTGACAAGAGAAATTACCAGCAATCAAAAATGCACCTTTTGTCTCTACAAGAGTGTAGAACTTGTGTGGGCAAACTGCAGGTAATCCTTGGCTTATGACCACAATTGAGCCCAAACGTTTTGTTGCTAAGTGAGACAGTAAAGTGAGCTTTGCCCCATTTTATGACCTCTCTGGCCACAGTTGTTAAATGGATCACTGCAGTTAAGTTAGTAACACCGTTGTAAAATGAATCCGTCTTCCCCATTGACTTTGCTGGTCAGAAGGTCGCAAAAGGTGATCACATGACACTGGGATAGTGCAACCGTCATAAATATGAGTCAGTTGCCAAGTGTCTGAATTTTGATCACGTGACGGTGGGGATGCTGCAACAGTGGCAAGCGTGAGAAACGGTCGCAAGACACTTTTTTCCGCGCCGCTGGAACTTTGAACGGTCATTAAACGAATGGTTGTAAGTTGAGGACTACCTGTACAGGATTAAAGCTCATCATTAGGAGATTTTCTTGCACAAGAGAAATTGGCAAAAACGCAGGCTGTCTCTTCATGAAAACAGTATAATAACACTTCAAAGAAACAATTCCTATAGGCTATTCTAACTGAACCTCTGTTTTAGAGCTGCTGTCGTGCGTGGGAGTCACAAGCACTTTGGGTCCAGCCAAACTAGGCCAGTCTTAAGTCCCAGGCCTTTGTGATGTTATTACTTCTTTAATCAACCACAGAGATTTCCCGTCTCAGATGTCTGACTTGGTGGTTGGGACAGGAGCGTGTAGCCAGACGGGTCCAAAGTTTACCAGACTGTCTGAGCCACCGAGATTGTGATCGGATGCACAACCACAGGAAGTTCTAGCAAAGAGATGCAACCGACAGACAGACATTGCTTTCCTGCTTCAGTGCATCTCAAAAGAAAAGTATGAAAACAAAAGATAAAAATCTCAAAATTAGTAAGAAAAAAAAATCAAATACGGCTTTGCTCACAAAGGTTTTTATACGGACTCCTGTAACCTGGCACCTTCGTTGGAAATGACTTCAGTCCTTGAGTAACCTGGGAGCTGCTGTCCCATCCACGTTTTGCAGTGGTCCTGGGTTGGAGAAGTCTGATTTGATGTGGCTTAGGGTGAACATGCCACTGGGATATGTTAAAGGTTAGATTATAGCAGGGGTGTCAAACTCAAGGCCCCGGGGGCCGGATCCGGCCTGCGGGGTGCTTAGATCTGGCCCACGGGGCTGCTCTGGAAACAGCGAAGGACCAGCCCACAGTGCCTCTGCCAGAGAAAATGGAGCTCGGGAGGGCTGCATGCGGCCCTCCCAAGCTCCGTTTTCGCTGGCAGAGGGTTGCAGAAGGCCGTCACAGCCAAAAATGGAGCTTGCAAGGGCCGCGGGTGGCACTCCCAAGCTCTGATTTCGCTGGCAGAGGGTTACAGGAGGCCGTCGCAGCCGAAAATGGAGCTCAGGAGCCCGTTTTCGCTGGCAGAGCTCTCAGGCCACCAAAGGCTCCCCCAACACGAGTGATGTCGAGCTGGCCACCCCCCCTGGCCACCCCCCCTCAAGGTCAAACACAACGCTGATGTGGCCCTCAATGAAATTGAGTTTGCACCCCTGGATTATAACCTCCATGAAAGACCATTTGCATTTTGGCAGTGGAGTTTTATGTTTCCACAAAGGAGTCTCAAGGGTGCTAAAGGAACATTTCAAAAATATGAATCTGAGACATCCTATTAGGAGAAAAACAAAACTAGTATTAAACCAAACGAGGAGGATGAAGTGCTGCTGCAGGTAGTCCTTGATTTACAACAGTTCATTTAGTGACCATTCAAAGTTACAATGGCACTGAAAAAAGTGACCTGGGAGGTTTTCACACTTATGATCCTTGCAGCATCCCCATGGACACATGGATCAAAATTCAGATGCTTGGCAACTGACTCATATTTATGACGGTTGCAGTGTCCCGGGGTCATGGGATCCCCTTTGGCGCCCTTCTGACAAGCAAAGTCAATGGGGAAGCCAGACTCACTTAACAACGGTGATAGTAACTTAACAACTGCAGTGATTCACTTAACAACTGTGGCAAGAAAGGTGGCAAAATGGGACAAAACTCACTTAACAAATGTCATATTATTATATTATATTATATTATATTATATTATATTATATTATATTATATGCCAGATTGTTGTTGGGAAAAATAGGAGGACATCTATGCTGTCTTGAATTCCTGAAGGAAGGTGGGAGGCACTGAAGGGTCAAATGAAGCGGGTGGGCTGTGATACACGCATCCAGGGATCAATTCTGTTTTATCTCCTGGATGAGGAACCCAGAGGAAGATCTGGCAGAATGGGCTTCCTGAGGGTCCCACCACTGACAACATTTCATCTCCAGGGACCCTGGATTTGGACCTTCCCAATTATGACCATTTTAATCCTAGATTACTAGATTTTTGAAGAACTCTTCAAAACGAGGCTCTTCCAAAAGGCATTGGGGAACAAATCATGAGGAAGGGTGCAACCTCGGATTGATTGTTTATAAGTGTATCATTTGATTTTTGCATTTAATCTTATTATAATTATATTATTATATTATATTAAATTATATTATATTATATTATATAATATAATATTATATGATAGTATAGTATAGTATAGTATAGTATAGTATAGTATAGTATAGTATAGTATAGTATAGTATAGTATAGTATAGTATAGTATAGTATAGTATAGTATTAGTATAGTATAGTATAGTATAGTATATTATATGATAGTATATTATATTATATTATTATTATTATTATATTATTATATTTATTATATTTATTATATTATATGGTGATATATACTGTGATGTAGGAATGTGATGGCTTGGCTGAATATGTTACTCATTTACAAAAAGCGAAACAAGAATGTTTGAGTAATTCTTAAACTGATCCTGAAAAACACAAAGATTGTCCAAATGTCTGTTTGGGCCTCTCACATACTGTTGTCAATTGCAAATTCGGAAGGTACTCAGTCTGCACAAGGATCCTCTCACTGTTCTGTTAGAATACGGGTAGTCCTCAACTTACAACAGTTCACTTAGTGAACGTTCAAAGCTACAACGGCACTGAAAAAAGTGACTTATGACCATTTCCCACACTTATGACCGTGGCAGCATCCCCATGGTCACGTGATTTACATTTGGGTGCTTGACAACTGACTCACATTTCTGACGGTTGCAGTGTCCCGGGGTCACGTGATGACCTTCTGACCAGCAAAGTCAAGGCGGGGAACCAGATCCATTTAACAACCATGTTACTAATTTAACAACTGCAGTGATTCACTCAACAAATGTGGCAAGAAAAGTCGTAAAAAGGGGCAAAACTCACAACAAATTTCTCACTTAGCAATGTAAATTTTGGGCTCAATCGTGGTCGTAAGTTGAGGACTACCTGTAGTGGGCATTTCAGTAGTTCTATTACTAACCTTGTGGAAATATTCAGCTGTATAATGTATATAAATAATACATATAAATAATATAACGTGTGAAATAACAAGCCTTTCTGTTATATCGTCCTGACAAACATTCATAGGTGAACATGACAAAGGCTCCTTTGCAAACCCCTTTGTTCTTCCTGACCTGCGGAGAAGTTTTGTCATGAGTCACTGTTCTGTGGTCGACAAAATCAACAATTCAGTTAATCCTGAATTTCAATCTGAAATTCATTATGAAAGTCCCATCTACAGCGAACAATTATAAAGTCTTTTTCAGCCATTGTGAAATCTTCATACCTTTCTGAAATTAATTCCAAGACAACCTATTGGCCTGGTTCATTGGCATAAGGAATTTTTTAAATTGCTTACATGCCATTAACTCATTGTCAACTCTTAACAACCTGGTCTTCTTAATGATGACTGACCCTAACCTGGTCTTTTTAAGACTTAGAAGACTTAGAATAACTTTATTGTCACTTTGAATATACACTAATCGGCATACATTAAAATGAAATTTCATTGCATACAGCTCTCAAAGGGTCACCACCTCTTTGGAGTCTTCCAAAGTGCACCCATTGCTACTGTAACTGACTCCATCTATCTTGCTGCTAGTCATCCCCTTCCTCTCTTTCCTTCCAACTTCCCTAGCATTAGAGCCTTTTCCCGAGAGAGATCTTTGCATAATGTGTCCAAAGTAGAATAATTTGAGCCTGATAATTTGACTCACTGGAGAAGAGCCTAATGCTGGGAACGACTGAGGGCAAAAGAAGAAGGGGACGACAGAGAATGAGGTGGCTGGATGGAGTCACTGAAGCAGTCGGCGTGAGCTTAAATAGACTCCGGGGGATGGTAGAGAACCTGAAGGCCTGGAGGAACGTTGTCCATGGGGTCGCGATGGGTTGGACACGACTTCGCAACTAACAACAAAAACAACAAATTTGTGCCTCGATTGAGAACTCTGGATTGGTTTGTTCAACGATCCATTTCTTTGTTTTCTTGACTGTACACAGTTTTCTCACGAGTCTTCTCCAACGCCAAAGTTCAAAAGCATCAACACTCTTCCTATCTTGCTCTTTCAAAGTCCAACTTTCACAGGGAATATAATGGTTTGCACAGTTCTGATCTTTGCAGGTATAGAACATCTGGTCATTTTAATATTGTTTCCAAGACCTTCATGCCTGCCCCGCCAAGGGCTAGTCTGCTATTTCTTAGGATATTCAGCAGGAAATAAGGTACAGAAAGGGAAAATTTATATATGCTGGAAAAAGCTGTAAATTTTATTTATTTTGAGTAATTTGGGCCAAATCATTCAATAGTCATAAACTTGAATTTCTGAAGACACTAGAAAGAGTGCGGAGAAGAGCAACAACGATGATTAGGGGACTGGAAGCTAAAGTATCTGAAGAACGGTTGCAGGAATTGGGTATGTCTAGTTTAATGAAAAGAAGGACCAGGGGTGACATGATAGCAGTGTTCCAATATCTCAGGGGCTGCCACAAAGAAGAGGGAGTCAAGCTTTTCTCCAAAACTCCTGAGCATAGGACAAGAAGCAATGGGTGGAAACTAATCAAGAAGAGAAGCAACCTAGAACTAAGTAGAAATTTCCTGACGTTGAGAACAATCAATCAGTGGAACAATTTGCCTCCAGAAGTTGTGGGTGCTCCAGCACTGGATGTTTTTAAGAAGATGTTGGATAACCATTTGTCCGGGATGGTATAAGGCCGTGATGGCGAACCTATGGCATGCGTGCTAGAGGTGGCATGCAGAGCCCTCTCTGTGGGCATGCGTGCCGTTGCCAGCTGCTCTTCTGGGTTCCCTGGTCCGGCGTGCATGCGCACCGGCCAGCTGCTCTCTTCCGGGTTCTGGTGCTCCGGTGTGTGTGTGCGCGCTCCAGTTTCAGCACTCGGTGCCGAAAAGGTTAGCCGTCACTGGTATAAGGACTCCTGCCTTGGGCAGGGTGTTGGGATTACAAGACCTCCAAACCTGTGATTATATGAACTATTAGATAACCTGGATGTCCACTGCACTTTTAAGTACTGTCCTCCCCCACTACAGTATCCACAAACAGCATCTGCATCACTTTCCTCCCCCCCCCCGCCGCCTTCGACAGAGAGTCGCCTCCACAAACACAGGGAGATGTTTCGGTTGAAGTGTCTACATGGTATGCAGCCATGCCTGCCTGATAATATCTTTATGCCTTTTTTTGGACTTAAAAGACGAGACATCAGCCATGGAAAAACTCATAGTTAAGAGAAATGAAGCAGAGCAGTGGAAATTTACAAGGCAAAGTAGCACCCACCCGCTTTCATCTGCAGACATGCTATGCGACTCATTATAATCTGAATGCTAAATGAATTTAAAGGACCAGCCGCATGGTTATCCCTCTCCCATACAGATATATTCAACCGCCCCCAATAAGTCTTCCTTTAAGTAGCTTATAATTAATGCTCCCAGGACATCCTTAGGGCATTGGGAAGCACAGCTTCCAATAAAAATGGCTCCTTTGCTTTAAGAAAAGACAAGTGTTGTCATCGGTGAAGGATCCGGGGTGCTTGGGCTGTCTGCAGACTTTTGCTGTGAATTTTATTAGTTATTCCGACCATTAAGGAAAGTTGCAGAAAATCATGATGGCATATTTCTTTGAAGAAATATTTGTTCGTTTCTTTTATCTTCTTCTCTTCCTATTTGTCAAGAGGCTATCGGTTTCCTAAGCCTAACTACCCTCCCTTCTCTCTCTTCCATGATATGAGTAGAAGACGATCAGCTTTGTGGGACTCAAATAATTTTATTTTCATATTTTTTTTTTGGCACAAGAGTTCTGTTCTTGCCTCTTGGCGTATTTCATCCAGTTAGAGCATCCACATCACAGATGATGCATGACAACCCCCACCCCCACTCCTGGTTCTCTGCTCTCTACCCATCCATCTTTCTTTCTTCTTTGGTAATCATTTTGTATTTCTTGTTGTGTTCTTTTTCATTGTTTATTTTATTGTTCTATTATCTAACCTGTTCTATTCAGTCTTTTCATTTTTTTTCCCCTTTGTATTGTTGAAACTTGTCCAGAGTAGCCCCATGGTGAGACAGGCGGCAAATAAATTAAACAAATAAATAAATAAAAACTAAAAGCTTCTGATATGAAAAGAACCATCCAAGCTCCAGCTAAATGGTAAAGCAGAGGACCGGAAAAACAAAAAAACAAATGAACCCCCTTCCTCTATGATTGATAGATTGATTGATATTAATATGATAGCAGTGTTCCAATATCTCAGGGGCTGCCACAAAGAAGAGGGAGTCAAGCTATTCTCCAAAGCACCTGAGGGCAGGACAAGAAGCAATGGGTGGAAACTAATCAAGGAGAGAAGCAACCTAGAATTAAGGAGGAATTTCTTGACAGTGAAAACAATGAATTGGTGTGGAATGGCTTGCCTTCGGAAGTTGTGGGTCCTTCAACACTGGAGGCTTTCAAGAAGAGATTGGACAACCATGTGTCTGAAATAGTATAGGGCTTCCTGCCTGAGCAGGGGGTTGGACCAGAAGACCTCCAAAGTCACTTCCAACTCTGTTATTCTGTTATTCTGATTTGTCCTACATACTGGCGTTAAACATGGATTTGTGTATCTATTCCTTTTTTGTTACCTCACCTCCAGACTCACAGTTGTGTGAGTCTGCTCATTATGATTAAGGACAGAAGGAAACAGTGACTGAAGCTTGTGGGAAGCAATGGGTTAGCAATGGAGCCCATCACTGTTTTCTTTTGGGAACAATTTCCAGGTTTTTTTTTTCCATTTAAGGGGCTGCTGGTTTTGCTTCTCAATATGTAGAATTAGAAAAAAGACTCCATAGACAGTAAAACTCATTGTGAGAAGGAACTTTCCAAAGACCTTCTAGCAATCTGGAAATTTACAAAAGGCCCCAGCCTTCCCCTGTACATTCTTCAGTGGCTGCTCTTTGTTATTTATTTATAGCATAGTTTATTGCCGAATCTACAATACCCAGTTAAAATATCCAGGAAGAATAAAACCTGCAAGAGAATTAAAATATCCATGGGAATTTCAACATCCACAATTCAGTCAGTATCCAAGTGCATTAAGATTGATTGATTGATTGACTGATGATGTCAGCCTTGGCACCAAGCTAGAAACCAGGAGACTGAGAGTTCTAGTCCTGCCTTAGGCATGAAAGCCAAGTGGATGACTTTGGGCTAATCGCCAGGAGACTGAGAGTTCTAGTCCTGCGTTAGGCACGAAAACCGGGTGGATGACTTTGGGCCAATCGCCAGGAGACTGTGAGTTCTGGTTCCATCTTAGACATGAAAACTGACTAGGTTATTTTGGGCCAGTCACTCTCTCTCAGCCCAACCTACCTCACAGAGTTGTTGTGGGGAAAATAGGAGGAGGAAGGGGAATTAAGTATGTTCACTGCCTTAAGTTATTTATATAAAAAAAGGTGGGATAAACATAAATAAATTGGTTGGGCTGCAGGGAATGCCCATGTAGCAAAGGGAGAAAAGGCTGAATTCTGGTTGAGCAGTGATATGAACCCCAAAGCCCCCCAATTCAATGTTAATTGAAGCACGATATAGGAGATCATATGATCACAATCCCCGGATGCAAGAGAATTTGGGTCTAATGCTATTGGGTTTAGTTCTATTCCCTAGGAATTCCTCACTCACATTTGGGACTATTTTCTCAGAAACAGCAACAGGTTACTGGTCATATATGCACAACAGAAGTCTGACTTTTCAACTGGGCCATTGCTTTATGGAATTTAATTATTTTGGCCACATCTTTGCTAACCATATCATGACAGACGCATGAAAATATATGAAACTGGAAAAAGAAATCCACAGTTTGTTTGGTTGAGGAATAATTACATAAATATTTTGGTGAACAGTAAACAGAGTGACATCTGGGGTCCTTCATGCTCTCTCATCTTGGCCCAAAGGCAGCTGGACTTTTTTTGGTTTTTCCTTGAAGACGTTTCGCTTCTCATTCAAGAAGCTTCTTCGGTTCCTTGGTGAACAGCTTCTTGGATGAGAAGTGAAACGTCTTCAAGGAAAAAAAAAAAAACCAGTTGCCTCTTGAAAAAAGCACCTTTGGGACAATGATGTGGATGACTGAGAATCTCCATATACATCTCTCAGCTAGGCTGTTTGCTTGCAGACATTTTATTACCTATCTAGGTAGCATTATCGGTGATGGTGAGCGTGGGATTTGCTTCTTGTTGATATAGAATAGCTTGTCCTGCCAGTGTTGCTGGGTGTAATTTTCTTCTTGGTAGTTCCTTGATTAGGGTATTGTTTTCTGCTTGATTCTTGTGTTAATCCCTGATTATTTGGGTGTTGGCTGCTGGAGAGGATGTGTTCTGGTCTTAAGAAAGCCTAAACTGATCAAAATATCAATAGCCACCCAGAATCACCTTGTAGGGGAGATGGACGGCCTACAAATGAAACAAACGAACAAACACAAGCACAAACACACACACTCCTAATTTTATTCCTATGGAGCCAGCAGTAAACTGAACAATAAACAGCATTTCCTGAATGTGAACATTATTTAAGTTATATTTAATATGAGTTATTTTACTGCAATTTTATGTACGATTTTGTTTCATATATTGGTAGCTGTATACAGTCCTATGAGATATAGGCAAACAAATAAATAGAAAATGCATTTTAATTAACCTCAAAGGAAGACCTGCATAAAATAGAGAAATAAATCCATTTACTAGATCCATTTCCATCAGCAAAAGAACGCCCACATGCTTTATAATGCACGATATTCAATGATGCGCTGAATGGAAGTCCCTAATAAGAAGGATGAAGGTAGATTATCTTCGATATCAAAAACAGAAAAAGAAGAATTGTGCATTTATATAACAGAGTAAATTAGTGCTTTGTCATTTTTGGAAGGGAATTAAAACAATTTTGTGATGGGTTTATGGTTTATGCCAACAAGGAATGGTTATTCTATGTGACCAAAAACGTTCAGGAGGACTCTGTCTCAAGACAGATATATTAAGAGACAGTTCACGAAAATGAGAAGATACCATTAAACAAATGTTGTAAACTACTGACAAAAAGGCATAAATGTAGGTTTTAGTGCCCAACCTTGTTTAAACATTTGTGACCCCACTAAGCACACAAAGCGATTGACTTTTCTGGAAGATAAGTAAAACCTCTTCGGGTGTTTCTGACTTTGGGGAATTAAAAATGAAAAACACAGTAATCTGAAGAGCTGCATTTCCCCCGTTATGAAAAATACAGCCCTTGCTCAGATCGCCTCATCCTATTGCAGAAAGGAAGAGGAATACAGTATATTAGGAAACTACAGGAGACAACTTTTATTGACATGAAACTGAAATGAAATTCTCCCTTGTGAGGGATTTGTGTGGAAGAGCTGCTTAAGCTTTCTCAGCAAAAACATCCTCTTTTGAAACTCCCCGTTTCCTCGCTGAAATGCAAATATTTTGCACCATGAATGAAGATCAGCGCCTTGACTTAGATAAAGGATCCTTAGGAAATTCCTGCACGGTGAAATTAATGCTACGGTGCTCTGAAACTTGACATCTCTAGGGGAAAAAAAGCATCTTGGGTACCAGAGGATAATTAAAGGGTTGATGCTCTATGGATTCACAGTCTGATTCAAGATAAAGTACCTCAAATGCAGGTAGTCCTCAAGTTACAACAGTTCATTTAGTGCCCCAAAGGTGCTTTCCCCCCCACCCCAAGAGGCAACTGGACTTTCTGTTTTTTCTTGGAAGACGTTTTGCTTCTCATCCAAGAAGCTTCTTCAGTTCTCATTTAGTGTTCATTTAGTGACTGTTCAAAGTTACAACAGCACTGAAAAAAGTGACATGACCGTTTTTCCTACTTACGATCGTGGCAGCATCCCCATGGTCACATGATCAAAATTTGGATGCTTGGCAACTGATTCATACTTATGACCGTTGCAGTGTTCCGGGGTCATGTGATCCCCTTTTGCGACCTTCTGATAAGCCACGTCAATGGGGAAGCCAGATTCACTTAACAACCATCTTACTAACTTAACAACTGCAGTGATTCACTTAACAATTGTGGCAAGAAAGGTCGTAAAATGGGAGAAAATTCACCTAACAACTGTCTCGCTTAGCAACAGAAATTTTGGGCTCAGTTGTGGTCGTAAGTAGCGGACTAACTGTAGATCACATAAACTCTTACAACACTACACTTTTAGGTAGATTTTAGGTATTATTGTCTAGATCATTTTTCGCTTTCTTCAAATATTTCGTTTGTTTTAGAAATGACATTATTGGGTCTTTGAGCAGAGGTGGGATTCAGCAGGTTCTGACCAGCTCTGGAGAACCAGTAGCGGAAATTTTGAGTAGTTCGGAGAACCGGCAAATACCACCTCTGACTGGCCCCACCCCCATCTATTCTCTGCCTCCCGAGTCCCAGCTGATCGGGAGGAAATGGGGATTTTGCAGTATCCTTCCCCTGCCATGCCCACCAAGCCATGTCACACCCACCAAGCCACGCCCACAAAACCGGGAGTAAAAAAAATTGAATCCCGCCACTGTCTTTGAGTCTGTCTTGACCCCTGGTGACTGCCTGGACAAGTCCCTGCAGGGTTTTTTGGCAAGATTTTGGGAAGTGATTTGCCTTTGACTTCTTCTTACTGGGAGTGTCCTAAAATCGCTCAGCTGGCTTTGTGTTTAAGGCAGGACTAGAACTCACGGTCTCCCAGTTTCTGGGCCATTTTCTTTAACCACTGCACCAAATTGGGTCCCATTATTGTTCAGTTGCTAAGTTGTGTCCGACTCTTGGTGACCCCATGGACAGGGTCCCCTGTCCTCTGTAGTTTCCCACATTCATGTTCGTTGTGTTGACGACACTATCTCATCCTCTGCTGTCCCCTTCTCCTTCTGCCTTCCATCTTTCCCAACATCAGGGTCTCTTCCAAGGAGTCCTCTCTTCTCATTAGGTGGCCAAAGTATTTGAGCTTCAGCATCAGTATCTGTCCTTCCAAAGAACAGCCAGGATTGATTTCTTTTAGGATTGGCCAATTTGATCTCCTTGCAGTCCAAGAGACCTTCAAGAGTCTTCTCCAACACTATGACCATAAATCCACTATCAACTGCTTGAAAGCAAAACCTGGGCATTTTCCAATTCAAAATTCCTTTGCAAGACTGGCATTTATCGACAGACTCCAATGGCTTGTGGGCCCCAGCAGAAGTCTATATCATAACTCTGCAAATAAACAATGCTTACTTGTTGGAAAATGTACGGGATGCATCAATCTTTAGGTGCACAGATGAAGCCCAACGGTGATAAACTGTGTTGTATTTCTGTAAGATATCATCCTTTTTTTTAGGAAAAAATGCTGGCTAAAATTCAACAGACCCACCTAAAAGGATTTTTGCACTTCAAGTGTGATAGAGATATAAATGAAAATATCGTTAATACAATTATTTTAGACACACACCCCAAATCTCAGGTTCACTGCTTGAAAATATGGGGGATGCTCTATGTCGGAGGTCCCCAACCTCTGGGCCGTGGCCTGGTACTGGGCCACAACCCATTCGGAACCGGCCCGTGCAAGCGGTGGGCAAGCATGCCTGCCACTCACAAGGAACCATTTCCCCTCTCCCCCTGTCCGTCTGCAAAGCCGGAAAGGTTGAGGACCATTGCTCTATGCCAGGGGTGTCCAACCTTGGCAACTTTAAGTCTTGTGGACTTCAACTCCCAGAATGGCTGTCTGGGGAATTCTGGGAATTGAAGTCCACAGATCTTAAAGTTGCCAAGGTTGGACACCCCTGTTCTATGCTTTGATTCCGCTGACAATGTTTCTTTATACGGTTATGATTTTGCGAATAAAGAACAGAAAAGACTAATAAACAAAGTGAGATAGAATTATTGGGAAAGACAGCAATATAATGAAAGAAAGCTCCTTCCAGTGTAGGGTATTAATTTAAGAATGCTTTGCTGCGTAATTAAGTTTTTTGCTTGCCTCACGGATAATAATTTTATCTGTGCAGGCATCCTCGCTCTCTTCCTCTTCTGATATGAGAGATTTATCTAACCTAATGCTCCATAATAACCTTCTCTCTCTCAAATGTATTTCTCCTTTTATTGCCCTCTAAATTGCCCTATTACAAACTTCACTGTAACCCCCTTCTTAAATACTGTGAAAATAAGAGCTTTTTCTCTAATTTGCTTTTTCCATAAAATCATGCACCCTTTTTATCTATGTTGATAATTTTTTTAATCTTTTCTCAGGTAGAAGGACCCCAAAGTTATAACCTTCTCTCATATGTGAACTACGACATTTTCTCATGTATAGGTAGTCTTCGACCTACAACCATTCATTCATAATGACCGTTTGAAGCACTGAAAAAAGTGACTTAAAACTTGTCCTCGTACTTACGACCACTGATTTGGTTGCTTGGCAACCGGTATGTATTTATGATGGTTGCAGTATCCCAGGGTCATGTGATCACCATTTGCGACCTTCCAAGCTGGCTTCGGACAAGCAAAGACAAGGGGAGAAGCCAGACTTGCTTAATGACCACGATTCACTCAACAACTGCAGTGATTCGTTTTAACAACTGCAACAAAAAAGGTTGTAAAATCAAGCATGACTCGCTTAACAATTGTCTTGCTTAGCAATGGAAATTCTGGCCCCAAATTGTGATCTACCTGGACTTGTTTCTGAGGTGTGACGAAAGGGAAGTGAACATAACATTGTGCATCTATATTTTCCCTAATCTTTTCATTATTGTTTTGCCTGCTGCTGCATTCTGCTGTTTCATATTTAAACTACGGTAACTTGTTATATCTTTACTAATCATCCATCCAGTTTGCAAGATTATTCTGGATCTCTTTGTTTAGTATTCTTTCTAATCCAATGGGAAAGTGGGCAGAAATAATGCAGAGGCGGCCTGGGAACTGTGCAAATACGTTCCCAAGCCTTTCTGCATTATTTCTGCCCAACTTCCCATTCGGTTAGAAAGAATAAGGAAAACAGCCCCAAAAGACAGACTGTTCTCATCAGAAGCCTGAATTTGAAAAAAGACTTTTGCGGGGAGCAAAATGAAATTAAGACTGCTCTGTAAACTAAGCGTAACACACTTAGAATACTGCATCCACTTTTGGTTGCCATATTATAAAAAAGATGCTGAGACTCTGGAAAGAGTGCAGAAAAGAGACACAAAGATGATTAGGCGGCTGGAAGCTAAAACATATGAAGAACGGTTGCAGGAATTTGGTATGTCTAGTGGAAAAAAAAGGACTAGGGATGACATGATAGCGGTCTTCCAATATTTGAGGAGCTGCCACAAAGAAGAGGGGGGGGGGGTCAACCTATTCTCCGAAGCACTTGAAGGCAAGACAAGAAACAATGGATGGAAACTAATCAAGGAGAGAAGCAACCTAGAACTAAGGAGAAATTTCCTGACCATTAGAACAATCAATCAATGGAGGAGCTTGCCTTCAGAAGTTGTGAGTGCTCCATCACTGGAGGCTTTTAAGAAGAGACTGGACAGCCACTTGTCTGGAAGGGTATAGGATCTCCTGCTTGAGCAGGGGGTTGGGCTAGAGGACCTCCAAGATCCCTTCCAACTCTGTTATTCCCTTCTGGGGTGAGGATGAAGATGAAGAGACGTTTGCTTACTTGTTTGTGTATTTGCACAGTTCCCAGGCCTCTCTGCATTATTTCTGCCCAACTTCCTATTGGGTTAAAAAGAATAAGGAGAACAGCCCGAAAAGACAGACTGTTCTCATCAGAAGCCTGAATAGCGTTTGGAAAGAGGCTTTTGCGGGGAGCAAAATGAAATTAAGACTGCTCTGTAACTTACCCCGATGTGGGGACTTAACGTTCAGTTAAAAAAAAAAAAAAGCATGAAATGAAGCGTAGCTGGAGTCTTACCGCAATGCTGAGTTTCAGAGTCTGTGAAAAAGCTTCCCTTGGCCTCTAAACACGGATCAATTTTTGGTGGCAGAAATCAAGAAAGCACCTTCTGGGACGGTGATGCACCCAGGCCCTGCAGTGATGCTGTCCGAGGCCTAGAACGGTGCAACGCAAGCTACTTTTGAATCACGGCTTCGGAAGAGAACCGAGATTGCCCAAATCCCCTCCTCTCTTGCCCTCATTTCCAACCTCCATCATCCTCTCCTTTAATGCCACCACATGCGCCTCCAATTCCCATGTCAAGGCCGAAGGACGGATGGAACCCGGCTACACAGGAGAGCTGTGGATGATGGGATGTGTGCAAAACCTAATCCGGGGGTTGAGTGTGCCAGGGACCATTCTCCTACCACATTTATGCCTCAGAGATTAAGTCAGGGGTCCCCAAACTTGGCAACTTTAAGACTTGTGGACTTCAACTCCCAAAATTCTCCAGCCAGCATAGCTGGCTGGAGAATTCTGGGAGTTGAAGTCCACAAGTCTTAAAGTTGCCAAGTTTGAAGACCTATGGATTAAGTAAACATCCCTTCTGCAAGCTGAAAGGCTCTTTTCTCATTTAAAAATAGCTTCTGTTTTGGGTGCGTTAAAAAGCCCTTTTCATGTGGAGAGGAGCTGAAGGATGGCCGGTGAGTCAGCGGGCAAGATTTTTCTGGCCGAGAATCTACAGACACCATTCTCCAGGGAGCATTCACAGCAAAGAGACCAGCGAGCCACTGCCCACTGGGTGAAAGGTGACGGCTGGCACCTACCCCAGCACCCATAAAGACCCCCTGCTGCCTGTTTCACCCTGGAGGGTGGGGGGGAAACAAGGGAGCCCTCTCTGCCTTGATCTGCCAAATCAAGAAAACTCCTGCCCTGCTCATCAGAAGAAAAGTCTCTCAGCCTCAGGAGTCCATTTTGTCTGCAGGAAGAGCTGCAGAGGTCAAAATGGACCTCTCCCTTTCCTTGTCCATGTCTCCTGAAGGCTACGCCAAGCTCTCCCCCATTTTGCTTCCAGCAGAGACCTTCCCCAAAGCAAACGTCTGGGGCAAGCCATTGCAAAACTTTGCAAAGGAAGACATTCTCGATTCTGGACATTTTAATCTGAGCAAGCCAGACCTGTAAATATTACAGAATGATAACAATTACTTAAGGAACTAGAGACAGACTTGGTGTCACCAGCTGTTAACTTTCTGATCAGGCCAGCTTAGGAAGTGGGTCCTTATCTGTCTTAGTTCAGGACATGCTGACTAACGCCCCGACTGAGGCAACAGACCTTTGGCTCCATAATCTTTGTGTATTGGAAAATATAGGCGGCTGGCTGACCCGATTCACTTCTAAGTAACCGAAGGACCCAGAAGCAAATAGGGACTTGCTGCCTGGGTTCAGAAGGGCAGACGTCAAAATCGGAGAAAAAAATCAAATGCGGTATTTCTGTTTAGAGAAAGGAGACAAGAGCAAAGTCTTTGAGAGTTCATTTTTCTGAGAGAGACAACAAGCAAAGCAAAAAAACAAAAAACAAAAAAAAACCAAAAACCTGATAGCGATGAAAGAAGAAGATGCCTTAAATCCAGGGATGGGCGTGTTTTGTTAGTTTGCCATGACTGCGTCTTTCCAGAGTCCCTAGTGCAGAGTCATGGGACGCTAACAAGTCTCAATGTGGAGTCCCACAATGACCTACGAGATAAGAAAAACTGCCTTTATCCACCCCAATTTTATATTCCAAGGCCTTCTGTCATTGGGGACCTTGAGACCTTGAGGAGCACAACTGAGTAACCTGAGCAGAATGGATGAAATAGCTCAAGTGCTGCTCATCACTTCTTTGACTACAACTTGCAAGTCAAGAATGGTTTGAAGGCAGACGTAAAGATGTAAAATTCAGCTCCCATGAAATTGCTCTTGGGTCCTTAGATAAGTCACAGGGTTGTGGTGGGAGCAGAAGTTGCAATCCACAGAATTTTGGCTGCCAAGGTTCAAGCTCCCCAGTTAGAAAATTTGAGGGCTGGTTCCAGTTAGTGTTAATGGGAGGTGGAGAGAGATCAAGCCCAGGACCCTTGTTATGGGGGTCCTGCAGGGTTTCAAACTCTCTCCATTCCTCTTTAATATCTACAGGAAGCCGCTGGGTAAGAACATGCAATGAATAGGATGAGGTATCATCATATCGAATAATGTCCAGCTTTATATCTCTACCCTTGGCTGCCCCAAAGCGATGCTATTAAAATTTTGGAGTGTCTGGATGCTTTGGGGATCTAGTTCAACCCTAGCAACATTGAGTGGGGCTCTGATTTTTCCTATCTCTTGTTCAGAAAGGGGCTGCACTGCTCAAGGAAAATCAGCATACAAAAAAGATGCTAAGACTCTAGAAAGAGTGCAGAGAAGAGCAACAAAAACGATTAGGGGACTGGAGGCTAAAACATATGAAGTACGGTTGCAGAAATTGGGTATGTCTAGCGATGAAAAAAATGACTGATTAGAGGTGACATGATAGGGTGTTCCAATATCCAAGGGGCTGCCACAAAGAAGATGGGGTCAACCTATTCTCCAAAGCACCTGAAGGCAAGACCAGAAGTAATGAATGGAAACTAACCAAGGAGAGAACCAACCTAGAAATAAGGAGAAATTTCCTGACAGTGAGAACAATCAATCAGGAGAACGGCTTGCTTGCAGAAGTTGTGGGTGCTCCATCAGTGGAGATTTTAAAGAAGAGATTGGACAACCATTTGTCTGGAATGCTATAAGGTCTCCCGCCTGAGCAGGGGGTTGGACTAGAAGACCTCCGAGGTCCCTTCCAACTCTGTTATTCGGTTAAAAACAGTGTGCAGTGTCCTAGTTCCTGTTTGAGGAATGGGTAGCAGTTGTGAGCAGGAGATCTTTCACACAGCTTGTTGCACATAATTGTGGCCATTCCTTGGATGGAGAGGCTCACATTCACTCATGCCTTAGTCACTTCCCAAGCAGATTACTAAAATATGTTTATCCCTTACAACTTCCCATTCCTACCCCCTTTTCTTACAACTCTCATTCTCCGGCCCCTTTTCCTTCAGACGCCTCAACCTTCAGACTCTTCAAAATATGACATGTATTTCATACACTTCCTTGCCTCTTGGTTTGCCAAGATCTCTTCTTAGTCATTATATCCTCTGCAGTGTTTCTCAACCTCAGTGACTTGAGGGTGGGTGAACTTCAACTTCCAGAATTCCCCAGCCGCTGAGGACTTTAATCTGAGCCAAACCAAGGCTGTTTCCCTCACTTGTCAAAGCTGGATTGCAAGTTTCTTTAGAAAATTGAACATTTCATCCGAGCATGTTTTTATTTAAAATATTTATATCTAGCCGACTAGGCACTTATCCATGTCAGCTCAGCCAATTAGCCACAGAAAGTCTCTGCTTATAAGGACAGTATGGATTATGGAAAAACGTGTAGCACAGACCT
Organism: Thermophis baileyi; assembly: GCA_003457575.1. Lineage (NCBI taxonomy): Eukaryota > Metazoa > Chordata > Lepidosauria > Squamata > Dipsadidae > Thermophis > Thermophis baileyi. The sequence continues at coordinate 1,952,340 of QLTV01002667.1, forward strand.
TCCATTATACTCTGAGTGCCAATCAAGCAGAAATTTAATGCAGAGATAGCGCATTACATGAAATCACCACGTGCGATCTTCACTATGGGATGCACAAAACGTAAGTTTGGCATGACCTCTGAGCTAAGACCTCCTAAAATGAGAACCTCTTGTTAGGAAAGATGTCCCAGAGTGACTACAGAGTAGTCCTTGATTTACAACCATTCATTTAAGGACCGTTCGAAGTTAGAACGGCACTGGAAAAAAATGATTGATGACCGGTTTTCGCACTTAACGACCGTTGTAGCATCCTCATGGTCACGTGATCACAACTCAGGTGCTTGGCCACTGGTTCACATTTATGACGGGTGCAGTGTCCCGTGGTCATATTTTGCGAGCTTTTGACCAGCAAAGTCAACGGGGAAGCCCGATTCACTTAACAACTATGTTACTAATTTAACAATTGCAGTGATTCACTTAACAACGGTGGCAAGACAGGTGGTAAAACGGGGCAAAACTCCCTTAGCAACTGTCTCACTTAGCGACAGAAATGTTGAGCTCAATTGTGGTCGTAAGTCAAGGACTACCTGTAGTTGGGGACTGTTCTTGGGGTCAACTACCCACCCTGGTTTGAAAAGCATGGATTTGAGGCTCTTGGGAAAGATGCTGGAGATGTTTAAATAAGCTCCAGTTAAGTGCCCCAATGACAAAGCGTTTTTCTCCTGAGTTTCTGTAGAACTGAAGTCTTGCAGCCTCTGGGATGACTCAGTGTCTGGCCATGAAAGGGGACCCAGTGTGGCCAAGCCAGAACGAAACTGAATGCCAACCAGACTGTGAAGTAATGATGAACTCCGCAGAACTTCATTATTTTCTCTGCCAGGCCAATTTTCTTCAGAAAAGGATCAGCTAAAATTTTAGTTGCAGCCTATTTGCAAATCACATTGCGGAGACAGGTCTAAGAGATGCAACAGCACAGACACGCAAATTTCAAAACAGAATCGGGAGCAGGTCCCAAGGGTTTATAACATTCAGCAATTGCTAGATGGCATTTGCTTGCCTGACCTCTGCTTGGAGCCTCCTTCCAGGGCAAATCACAGAACAAACTGTCCCCCCCCCCCCCAAAAAATGTGGCTTTCCAAGAAAATGCTATATATTTCATATGACTGAACAGATGTTATAGGTTAAAAACACAAACACGCCTTGCTTAAATTAAAAGGATGTAATTTTATTCGTGACTAGTGGTCTTCCATTCTATGATACTCATTTTTTTTAGTCTGTGTACGCATTCTTAAGTATGTGTAGAGATATGTGGTCCATGGTGCTTTTTATACAGGTAGCCCTCAACTTACAACCGTTCGTTTAGTGACTGTTCGAAGTTACAACGGCACTGAGAAAAGTGACTTATGACTGTTTTTCACACTTATGACCGTTGCGGCATCCCCAAAGCTTCAGCATCTTCCCATGGCTCCCAAGCAGAACTAAAAGCTAATGAAAATGTTGATTTCTTGTTCTAAATCTTTGTACAGCTGACAGTACAAGAAATTGAGTTTCTTCATGCTTAAAGACATCATCAATCCACCCTTGTTAAGCTATAAAACAATAAATAATTTTGTGCTGGCTGAGGGATTTTAACAAGGATCTATGAATGGATGTCTAACCTTGGCAACCTTATGACTTATGAACTTCAACTCCCAGAATTTCCCAGCCAGCCATGCTGGCTAGGGAATTCTGGGAATTGAAGTCCACAAGTCTTAAGGTTGGACACAGGGGTGGGTTCTGACTTACCTCGCTGCCGGTTCGCTTCCTCCCGTGCCGCGCATGCGTGCTTTGCGCGCGCATGCGCAGTGCTGAAAATCCAGCTTCTGCGCATGCGCAGAAGCAAAAAACAGCTTCTGCGTGTGCACAGAAGCGAAAAACAAGATGGCGGCACCTATGGCACCGCCGAGAGAGCCAGTTCGGGGGCGTGTCCAGCCGGCCATCGCTGCCGGTTCGGCGAGTGGGAGGAAATTCCCGCTACCGGTTCTAAAGAACTGGTCTGAACTGGCAGGAACCCACCTCTGGTTGGACACCTCTGATCTATGGACTACATTACTTAGAAAGCTCTGCTCTTTAAAATACTGTCACCTATGGAATGAAGATACCTCTTTTTTCCCTTTCTTCAAAGGCATTAATTGTATATACATGTAATTAAAGGTCTGCGAAGAAGAGATCGCTCTTTTTACCTTATTTGGGTATGTTCAAGGAGTGGGATGTCATAGCAACTAGAATCTAGACATAATCAACCTAACTGATCCTTTAGGAGAAGTTCCCATCTGCCACTAAATCAATGAAGGTTTCTGATTCTTGTATCGTAAGAGAAATTTAGTTAGAAATATCAGACGACAGGGATCCGAAGCAGAACTCTGAGAAAGTTATGGATTCGAGTTATCATTTACACAAAGACCATACTGCATGCAGTTATCTTTAACAATTTTGCATTGGGAACGCCATTCTCTAAGTCTGAACAATTCTTAATGCCCTCCTACAATTTCTCCTATTGTACATTTACTTTTCATTCCACTTATAATGCAATACTACTATTACTCACATCATTTTCTTTGAATCAATGAATCAATGTTCTTAATAACTCCAGGCTCGGAGAATCAACTCTCCAAAATTGCAATAGGTTGAGCCTTTTTTTAAAATAATGTACAGAATAGTTTATGTACTCAAAATTGCTGCCTGTTCTCCTGCAGGGTGAAAATATCAGCCCCATGATGTTTCTGTCATTATATAGATTGAGCTAGGAACTTAGGAATACTTAAAATGGTTTTTCTTCTTCTTTTTTCTTCTAAACAACAAGCTAATTAGAGTTAATCTCCTACAGCTCTATATGATTAACTGGTCAGTCATACAGATGCAAAAGGCAGCCTCTTTTAAGGAAAACGCTGCTGCATTTCTTTTTCAACAGAGGGGAGAGGCCTACTGTGAAGACAGCAAAAACAGAATGGAAATCAAACAGATGCTTTGTCTCCTCTGTGAATCACCCTTGCCATGTTCAAGTCCATGTCTTTATTTGGTTTGCTTATTACTCTATATAAGCAATAAGACTTATATACTGCTCCATAGTGCTTTACAGCCCTTTTTAAGCAGTTTACAGAGTCAGCATATTGCCCCCAACAATCTGGGTCCTCATTTTACCCACCTCGGAAGGATGGAAGCCTGAGTCAACTTTGAGCAGGTCAGGATGGTACTTCTGTGGGCAGAGTTAGCCTGCAATACTGCATTCCAACCACCAGGGCTCTTAACCACAAATTCAGAAAACACAGGTACCGGTGATAGGGAAGGAAACTTATTTGCTTAAAATTTATCTTAAAAATACCCTCTCAGTTACATATGAATTGCACGGCCTGATTAATGTAGAAATGCCAGGCTGAGACAACAAGAAACTCACCATCTGGATTTAGTCAAGTTACTTGTATTTAAGGACTTGTAATACTGGCTATATTGAAAATGAGAATATTCCTGTGCTGCCTTGCAGGATCATTATGTGAACATATTCAGGATAGTTATAGAATACAGAATAACGGGGTTGGAATGGACCTTGGAGGTCTTCTAGTCCAAACCCCTGTTCAAGTAGGAGACCCTATACTATTCAGGACAAATGGCTGTCCAATCTCTTCTTAAAAACCTCCAGTGATGGGAGGACCAACAACTTCTGGAGGTAAGCCATTCCACTGATTAATTGTACTGCCAGCAAATTTCTCCTTAGTTCTAGGCTGGATCTCTCTTTAATCATCTTCTCCTTGTCCTTCCTAGAAATTATGAATAAGTAATAATTATGAAAGGGTCTCCATTTAACAATAATTACCTCATTTGTAGAAAAATGTGGCCTCCTACATTTTTCTGGCTTGAGGAAGCAGAGAGATAATGGGGCTGGACCAAGACAATATGACCTCTATGTTCTTTCTTAGAAAATGCCTCATCTCTCTGGACTATTTTGTCTTCAAGTACGGAGAAGAAAAGCATGTAAATCTGTTTTTAACAGCCAGGAGAGCTTTGAACACAAGATTTTGGAACGTTTTCAACAACGTCCATGATGGATGATTACCTGGAAAGACAGACTCATTTGTTTAGCCTTCATTTTAGCTGGTTTTATCCCCGTGGGGTCTAGACTGAGCAAGGTCAATGGTTGGCACCAGACAAGGCCTGGTCTTGAGAGACCTCTGTAAATCCCAGGAAGCGGCAAAGAAGACAGACAGACATCTTCACTGGGTCACAGAGTAGCCGACTGAAAAAAGCAAATGTTAGGGAGATGAACTCAAGTGCACGAAGAGAGGTTGAGCTACAACGGCCTTCGTTTTCCACTGACTCATTCCAAATAAACAAGCCAAAACTTCAGCATGACTGTAAAATAGCTGGGTTTCAGGAACAGATCATAAGACGAGATGAAAACTAAATACGGCTCTTTGAGGGAAGAAAAGCATGGGTATTAATGCCAGCTAAAAAGGATGAAATAAGAGTTAAAATTACGAACGGTTAGCAATGCCCTGAACAGCAGGCAGACAAAACAGAAAGGCTGCATAAACAGAGGGATAGAATCAAGATCACGTGAAGTGTTAATACCAATTTATAATGCCGTGGTAAGGCCACACTTGGAATCCTGCATCCAGTTTTTGTCGCCATGATGTAAAACAAGATGTG
>QLTV01002667.1:1979646-2002339 GCA_003457575.1 Thermophis baileyi
AGGGGGTGGGGGTCGCGTGCGCATGCATGGGAGCGGGAGGAGCGCAGGGGGTCACGTGCGCATGTGGGAAGCGTGAGGCATCGCGTGCGCATGCGCAGGGGGCGTGGCACACGGGGGCGTGGCACACATTGCATTATGGGTGTGGGCGCACGACAACAAAAAGGTTAGCCATCACTGGTATAGAGAATAATCCTTATACAAGTAATTGGGGGGGGGGAGAAACTAGCCATACGTTTCCATGTGTACGTGTGAAGTGTGAAAAATGGTCATAAATCACTTTTTTCAATGCCGTTGTAACTTGGAACGATGACTAAACAGATGGTTGTAAGTTGAAGACTACCTGTAGAATAAATCTGTGATGGGGAACATGAAGACTATTGGGCCAGCTGAGTCAGTCAGTAGAGTGCTCCAAGGAAAAGGAAGTCCTCCCAATCCCTGTCCCTCTCTTCCCTGAGATGGCTTCCTCTTTCATTGTCTTCTTCTGTTCTCCATCCTTCCCTCTCAAGGAGAAGGTGGGTGGAGCTGATCCGGTTGACATTCCTTCATTACTGCTAGCAAGATCCACTCTGCTTTGCCTGCAACTCCACTCTTTAGGGAAGGCTACCTCTCAGGTGCAGAGAACATAAATTCTAGGGCCTTTGCTGCCATGGGTGTAAGAATCAAGGTAGGTGGTGTGCAACCATGCTGTGGTGTTCATTCCCAAAGTGCATAGCTAAGTGTCTATGGAGATTCTCAGTCATCTAGGTCAGGGGTCTCTAACCTTGGCAACTTTAAGACTTGTGGACTTCAACTCCCAGAGTTCCTCAGCCAGCAAAGCTGGCTGAGGAACTCTGGGAGTTGAAGTCCACAAGTCTTAAAGTTGTCAAGGTTGGAGACCCCTGATCTAGGTCATGGTTGCCCCAAAAAGTTTTTTTTCCCAAAAGGCAACTGTCCAGTTGCCTCTTGAAAAAGCACCTTTGGGATACCTGTGCTGGGTGAGACAGGGAAAGATGGCTGCCCACTTGTCTTGTCCAGATCATCACAACATAGAACATTGGGAGTAAGTATTCCATTGTTTTTTCCTACCGAACAATAGCTGATATCCAGGGACAGAGGGTAACAGAAGGGAGTTCATTAAACCCTGTATCAGGAAGGGAGGCACATCTGGCCTTTATTCATGCCCTACGTCTGCAATAATTATTTGTATGTTCTAGGACAAATTAGATTTATGGTTGGGCAATCAATCTTGACCAGAAAGATTAATCTGCTCTGTACACTATTAGCTTCCAGGTCCAATGTAAAGTGCTGATGTTGATGTTTAAAGTCTTAAATAGTCCCATCCAACATATCTTGACAATCCTAAACCCTAATTTCATTTCGTCTTTTCCATCGTCCAAGGCATAGTTGGTGGCTACTCAGGAGAAGTTCTTCCCAGTTGTGAGATGATTGTCAACCCTGGAGCCATCTTGGAACGGCTTCAGGGTTGCCACATCTGGCCTGTTACTTGGAACCCTGACAATGATGATAATGATGATGGTGTCCATTCAGTCGTATTCAACTCTTGGCAATTCCTATGGGCCAGGTCTCTCCATGTCTCCTGATCCTGCACTACTTCTTTGAATTGTTCTATGCCAGTGATGGCGAACCTTTTTTGGTTCGCGTGCCAAAAGGGGGGGGGCTCGGAAGGGGTCATGTGCGCGCCTGCCCACACCCATAATTCCATGCGGCCCCCCCGCGCATGCACACGTGACCCCCCCCCTCCTGGCACACGATGGCACGCCCATTTTTCGCTCTCCCCAGGCTTCAGAGCCTTTCTAGGAGCCTGGAGAGGGCGAAAATGGCCTTCCCCACGCCCCCGGAGGCCCTCCGGAGGCCAGAAATGGCCCGTTTCAAGTTGGGAAACGGGCCATTTNNNNGAGGGCGAAAACCCCACCCCCCTGGAGGCCCTCCGGAGGCCAGAAATGGCCCATTTCAAGTTGGGAAACAGGCCATTTCTGGCCTCCGGAGGACCTCCGGGGGGTGGGGAAGGCCGTTTTCGCCCTCCCCAGGCTCCTAGAAAGGCGCTAAAGCCTGGGGAGAGCAAAAAAACGGCACTTCCGGTCCAACTGGAAGTTGGCAAACAGAACGTTTCCGGTCTCCAGAGGACCTCCGGGGGTGGGTGGGGAAGGCTGCTTTCACCCTCCCCAGGCTCCTAGAAAGGCTCTGGAGCTTGGGGAGAGCAAAAACGGGCCTTCCCCACCCACTCCGGAGGCTGGAAACAGCCTGTTTCCCGACTCCCAGTGGGCCCAGAAGGGCCGAAAATCAGCTGGCCTGAGCTCGCGTGCCCACCGATATGGCTCCGCGTGCCATAGGTTTGCCATCACGGTTCTATGCTCTGACTGGTGTCAGCTTTGATGGTGTCCAGTCACCATTTTCCTTTTACTGCTAACTCTTCCAATCATAATTGCTTTCTCCAGTGAATCCCCCTGCATGACATGGCCAAAATAAGTGAGATGCAGTTTTGTGATTTTGCCTTCTAGTGACATGTCTGGTGTTATTTATTCCAGTACTTGCTTGTTAGTCAACTTTGCTGTCCAAGGAATACGCAGGAGCCTTCTCCAATACCACAGCTCAAACGAGTCGATTTTCTTCCTGTCTTAGCAATAGCAATAGCACTTAGACTTATATACCGCTTTACAGTGCTTTAAAGCCCTCTCTAAGCGGTTCACAGAGTCAGCATATTGCCCCCAACAATCTGGGTCCTCATTTTACCCACCTCAGAAGGATGGAAGGCTGAGTCAACCTTGAGCCGGTGAGATTTGAACCGCCGAACTGCAGCTAGCAGTCAGCTGAAGTAGCCTGCAGTGCTGCACTCTAACCACTGCGCCACCTCGTCTTCCTTTTTTAAGGTCCAACTTTTACAACCATAGTTGTGATAGTATATGCTTATTACACACTGGATTTCCCTAATAATGGGTTTTGGAAAGCAATTCAAAAAACTTAAAAAAATATTCTTTACAGTACTTTGGAAGGCCTGGCAAAAATAACTAATATTATTACTTTTTGTTTTGCTTTTCTGTTATTCAGGACTGTAATACTGTTCCTACGCTGGCTTTAATATAACGACGTTTATTTCGATGTAAACCTCCCATGCTGATCACTTGATGAAAAGTTTGGAGAAAATATTTTAAGTAAATGCATATGAAAACATTGTTGAACAGCTTTTCAGAAAAAAAAAATCTATAAATTCAGTTGATCAAATAATGACAACTGACAAACTGCATTATTGAAACGTCTTTGCCAAGAATTCGTTAATAAATTCTGATTTCCAACATTTAGCATAGATCCAGCATTTTCCAATCATTGTTATATTTGCTGATTAGCTTTTTGAGAGCGTTAAAATTTATTTTTGTCTGTTACAATTCCTCTGAGCTTATTGAATAAATAAGCATGGATTTATTTCTTCCAATAAACTGATGTTCACAACTGTACTTGTAATAAAATAATACTATATTCCAAGAGAGTTTGGCTGGAGGAAGAGCATTTTTTTGCTCATTTATTTTAAAATGTGTCTAGATTATTTTTTTATATGTTTCTTTCGGTGCCCTTCAGCGGTTAAAGCAGCGTATTATCATATCAAAGCAGCAAGAAATAAAGAAATATCCTCTCCTGCTATAAAGCCAACGCAATCTGAAGCCTTATCAACTACATCTGATCTTTTCTCATTTCTCTGCAAGGAAATGGGGAGGCATTGTTGCCAAAGTAGGCTTCTCACATTATAAAAAAAATATTTAAATTCTCCTATGCGAACAGCTTTCATATGTCACTTCTATAAAAAATTTAATGGTAACTTCTTGTAGGATGAAAAGCACAATATAAAAACATTGATAAATCTGATAGATCAGGGGTGTCAAACTGGCGGCCGGCGGGCCGGATGCGTCACGCACAGGCCACGCCCATCCAGCTCCGCAAATGGGAAAAACATCATGCAACGTGACGCTGCAAGTTTGACACTGTTGTAGTAGATGAACAGTTAATTTGAGAAACAAATGCAACACCTAGGGCAGTGTTGGCGAACCTTTTCGGCACCGAGTGCCGAAATGGGAGCGTGTGTGCACGGGGGAGCACCAGAAACTGGAAGAGGAGATCCCCGGCACGCACGCGTTGGAGTGCCGGAAACCGGAAGAGCAGTTCCCCAGCACGCATGTGCGCACCGGGAAGCTGAGCTTCCGGTTTCCAGTGCGCACATGCGCGCTGATCACATGGTCTTCTGGTTTCTGGCGCGCATGTGTGCACCAGAAACCAGAAGCTCAGCTTCCCGGCGCGCGCATGCGCACCAGGGAGCTGCTCTTCTGGTTTCCGGAGCTCCCACGCGCACAAAGACCAGCTGGCCAGCACACATGTGCACGCTGGAACCAGGAAGAGCAACGGGCGACGGCTGGTGTGCCCGGGGAGATGGCTCTGCGTGTCACTTCCGGCACGCATGCCATAGGTTCGCCATCATGGACCTAGGGACTATTTTAGTGGGAGGTCTTAAATGGAGACGAAATATGGCATTTGACAGTGAAGATGCCTGTCAAAATACGGCCTAGTAAATTCCATTACCCTCACATCCCGTAAAGATATTTCTGACCTCTTCGAAAGGTTCACTTTTACAGATTGCGTAATCTTGAACCCTATTTGTCCCATGACGATGAAAACCTTTTACAGGCATTCCTCGACTTACAACCATTCATGTAGTGACCGTTCAAAGTTACAACGGCACTAAAAAAAGTTACTTATGACCATTGTTCACACAACCATTGCAGCTTCCCCATGGTCACATGATCAAAATCCAGACAGTTGGCAACTGGCTATTATTTATGACAGTTGCATTGTCCCGGGGTCATGTGATCCCCTTTTGAGACCTTCTGACAAGCAATGTCAATGGGGAAGTCGGATTCACTTAACAGCCATGTTACTAACTTAACAACTGTTGTGATTCATTTAAGCACCGTGGCAAGAAATGTCTTAAAATGGCCCAAAACTCACTTAACAACTGTCTCACTTAGCAACAGAAATCTTGGGCTCAATTGTGGTTGTAAAGTCAACCTTTTCCTAGGCCTGCCATTTGACCCTTGGAAATAACAGAAGTTCTATAGCCCCAATGATATTCAGTCCCATAAAACTCATTTTAGGGTTTATAGCAGTGATGGCGAACCTATGGCACGTGTGCCACAGGTGGCACGCAGAGCCATATCTGAGGGCACGCGAGGTGTTGCCCTATGTCAGCTCCAGCGCGACAGCTGATTTTCGGCTTTCTTTTCGGCCGTTTTCAATCTCCCCAGAGTTCAGGAAAGCCTCCTGAAGCCTGGGGATGTCGAAAACGGCCCAAAGGCCCAACCGGAAGTTCACTTGTGTACTCACCCCCAGCCTCCTTTTCGCTGTCAGAAGTTTTCAGGAACTTCTTCAGCTTTGGACAGTTGCAGCCAGGCCTCGCACACCTCGGCCTATTTCTTCTGCAGCCGGCAAGGCTTTCCTGAAGGCCTCTGCAGCCGATAGGTTGGGCCGTTTTTCGCCATCCCCAGGCTTCAGGAGGCTTTCCTGAACTCTGGGGAGAGCGAAAAACAGCCCAGACACACACGCAGACACACACACATACACACACACACACACACACACAGACGCACACAGATATAGAAGAATATGACATGCATCTATTTATGGAGTGGGAATAATCTAGAATTGTTTTTTGATGGATCTATCAGGAACTTGGGCATTGCAACTAATATAATGGAAGAACTGTGTATCTTATGTGTGAATATATCTATTCTATACAAAATAAAAGTAGCTATTTTCAATTGTAAATAGCATTTTCACAGAGGATATTAAATACATACCAGATCTATGTTCTGCATTATATCCTGGAAAGAGGGGTGAGTTCGAAATTGCTCAAAGAGATCCCGCTTATATAGCAGGGCATACACTAAATTGGGGTTATGATGGAGGGAATTTGTTAAGCAGGAGTTGATTATTTCTAACATCATTCGAATGACTTCTTCAATCACATTCAAATCCTGGGCCTAAAAGAAAAAAACAAAGATATTTATAGTCAGGACAGGTATTAACAAACATACAACAGAACACTTCATTACTTTTTCCCTAGGTTATTGTTCAAGAAAAAAATAATCAAACTTTTTAGCAGAACAAATAATTTTGATGGAATATAACACTTTTATTTATTTCCATATTTATTCTCAGGAAAATTAATTTGCCTGGCAATTTAAATAAAAAAATCATCCATCTCAAAAGGTTCAACAGACTGACTGATTTTGTTATTTTTAAAAATGTAAGCAATTGTATGTGACCTTTTAGATAGCTTTAAATGCAACAAATGCAAATACATGTGAATTCCATCAAACTGTACAGTTCTGGGGAAATTATCAGGATTTTCTTGACAAGGACCCAGAAACAATCCCAATGTAATTGTATTTTATTATTTTACACCAACTATACTAGGGATCCTTTTAGTATTCAGCAGTCTGAATACTAAATAAATAATAAAATTGTTATGGAAAAATAAGCTGACTCTGGCCTTAAATGCCCAGGAGTGAAGGGCTGTTTAGGATATTATAATGGTAGCAATGGGGTTAAAAACTGGCAATGGCAAACCACTTCTGAAATCTTGACAAGAAAACTTCACAGACTAGTCCAAGCAGTTGCCAGGAGTCAATACTGAAAGCACCAAATAAATAAATAAATAAAATTAAGATTGGGGAAAATGCACAAGCTGAAATGCCCTCTTTGGAAATCATCAAAAAGACAGAGTTGTGATAGAATTGTCGGGTCCTTTGTTGCTCTCTGAGGTTAGTTGTTTTCTTGCAGACGTCTCATTAACTAACTAGGTAACTTATTTTGGGGGAAACAGGGTAAGTCTTATTGCTATCATCATCATCACTTCAGATGATCCCTCAATAGAAAATAGATTCAATCGTATTCAAGAATCTGTCAGTTTCATAAATAACCTTCCAAAATGATCATTATAATAACTAACCATTGCATTTAATCCTTGGCAGCAGCAGGGGTTGCATGCAAAGAGGCTATAGAGATGAGAAGGGAGGTTTTACCCCCTACTATGCAGAAGGAAATAAGTGGGGTGTTAGCTGAGTAACCCCTTCTTCTGCCCCCAATGTAGAAATGTAGCAGAGTGCTGAGAAGAAACAGAGTTAATTTATTTCCCCTTTTCAGCTAGCTAATAGTTTACTTTTGGACTTTTGGGAAACGGGAAGAACAAGCAGAAAGTCAAGGACAAAATGTATATAAGAATGGTGAAATACTATCAACAAAGAGTAGCGTTCTTCATTGTCTTAAACTATCAATACAAAGCTGAGACATCTCTGAATATAGACATGGCATTAGGGCAGGTATAAACCATGTTATAAAAACATTTCACCATTACTAAAAATGTTTGATTTTCTTGTGCAGTAACTTTCGTACCCAGCTGCAAAACAACTAAAGTACGGAACTGGGATTTCTCCTCAAGACAGAGGCTTAAGTAAGGAAGGTTTTAGCAATTATCTTTCAATGCAACAGCTGCTCTCCATGTGAAAAAGATACTTTATTAGCCTACCTAGCGTTTTTGTACATCATAGCTTAGACCTCTGAAAGAATTGTGAACATTCCCCTTGTAAAAACTTTCACTTGGCTTCTAATTCTGAAATAGTAATAATACTATCGAAGTGTTCTTTGGATGTGTTTTAGGTGCCGGCCTGCCATGATTTGTGTGACAAATTCTATAATATCAAACAAGTTCTTTACAAAAGAAAGTTCTGTAGAAGATACAAAGGAAGATGTGAAATCCTTCTCTAAAAGGAAGCCACCCAGAAATTTGGTACAGGGGAAAGAAAGAAAGAAAGAAAGAAAGAAAGAGAGAGAGAGAGAGAGAGAGAGAGAGAGAGAGAGAGAGAGAGAGAGAGAGAGAGAGAGAGAGAGAGAGAGAGAGAGAGAGAGAAAGAGGGAGGGGAGTAAGTAATTAAGTAAGTAAGTTGACTGAAGTTAACAATCTGTTAACTTCATACTACTTCATAAACATAGCAAACTTATTGATGATTTGAGTAACTTGTGTACAGGATGTCTGAGGTAAACAAAAACTACTATAAGCATTTCAACCCTATATATGAGATCACTTAGCTCTAGAAGTGTGTTGCTGTAATCCAACTCCCAGATGTTTGCTACTAACCCAGCTATAAACTGGGCCAAGAGTGATTTGACCAACATGGTTAGGGCACCAATGTAATTTGGACAAGGCTCGCCTGGCTGTAGCTACCATTTGAATTTCTGCTTTATCTAGAAGTATTCTTAGACTGTGGACCTGATCTTTGAAGGGTAATATAATCCCATTCAAAACAGGTTTAAATCCTATTCCTGGATCTGCCTGTGTCCTAACCAGGAGCCTTTTCAATCTCAGTACCAGTGTTGTGTGGACTTCAACCTCCAAAATTCCCAAGCCAGCCATTGAGAATTGAAGTCCACACAAGTTGCCAAGGTTGAGAAAAACTCATCTAAATCTTCACCCAGCCAATTATTGCTGCATGGCGTCGATATTTCTTTCATTTTTAAAAAAAAGAAAAACTTGGCTTAATTAAAAAGCATCAGAAAGTTTGCTTTATTTGTTTTGGGTTACTATGGGAGAAACATATGCATGTCATTTATCATCATTCTAGGAAGTTTTCAAAAGCACCGCTTGAATTTCCTGTGTTTTCAACAACAACAACAACAACAACAACAAAAAGGTAAAGTCTTCAGTAAAATTTATGTGTGAGGGGGGGAGGAGAAAGGGAAATGCGCAAGTGTGCTGCATTTTAAATTTAAGGTATAATCCGTCTTCATAGGTAACTTTTCAGTGATAGTTCTGCAGCTTTATGTAGTTAAATTTATTCATATGTACATAGAACCGTTTCCAGACAAATTACGCTATTTGCAGGATAAACAACAAAATATATTAGAAGAACAATTATCCCTTTAGAGCTAACCTGCTTTGCAACTTGAGGATTAATTTGAATGAGGTACACTACAGCATCTCTTGTGATGATCCCTATGCCAAGTCTGAATATCTTTAAATTTAAAGCCAGTCTGGGATTGCGTTTGCAAGAAAAAGGAAGGATTTTATAAAGCAAGAAATATAAAGCACTCTCTTCATTACAGTGCTTAGATCAACATAAGCAGAAATATCCTCCAGGCAATGTCCTGATATGCTACTATGTCAGGGGAAGGATATTAAGGTAATTCATCTTAAAAACAAATAGGAGCCCAACTCCTTCAAGACAAATGTTTATTTAGTGCAATAGGATGTTCCCCACAGTGACCAACTACTGTATCTCATTCTTGGAAAGCCTGCAGGCAAGGAAAGACAGAAACCTTCTCCTGGTGCTTCCCAACAACCGGTATTCAGTGGCAAATCTTTCAATAGAGAACTCATTTAGGGCAGAGGTGGGGAACCATGGCCCTTTTACGACTTGTGGATTTCAAACTCCCAGAATTCCTGAGCCAGCTGGCTCTGGAATTCTGGGAGTTGAAGTCCACAAGTCATAAAAGGGCCATGGTTCCCCACCCCTGATTTAGGGGATGTCACAATTCTGACATCAAGTCTTACTCTGTATGAGGACTGTAGATATTTCCCATGAAGAAAAGCGCCTGGGAAACATTTCACTAAAATGGGACAAACCCAAATAAATGAATATACTCTATTTTCTAGGGGAAAAAATAACTGTGGGAACTATGAGGGGAACAAATTCCTGATGTTCACTGACTGAAGCTGATTCCTGCGAAATTGGGTTTCACGCCCATCCCCTTTGGTAAATACAGCTAGTCCTCGACTTACAACCATTCCTTTACTGACTGTTCGAAGTTACAACAGCACTGAAAAAAAAGTGGCAGGACCATTTTTCACACTTTACAACTACTGCAGCATCCCCGTGGTCACATGATCGAAATTCAGACACTTGGCAACTGGCATGTACTTATGACGGTTGCAGTGTCCCGGGGTCATGTGATCCCCGTTTGTGACCTTCGGACAAGCAAAGTCAATGGGGGACCCGGATTCAGTTACAACCGTGTTACTAACTTAAGAACTCTTACTGATGCACTTATCAACTATGGCAAGAAAAGTCATAAGATGGGTCAAAAGTCACTTAACAATATTGTCTTGCTTAACAATAAAAATTTGGGGCTCAATCGTAGTCATAAGTTGAGGACTACCTGTACTGTAAAATTAATTTGATGCAAGTAGAAATCTGAGGCGGCCTTAAAAGGTCTCTACTGTTAATACTGTCTTGTCTAGTATTGTAAAAAGTGGTAGAATAGGAGGGATTCTCCTAAAATCTACTATCATCTCTACAGTTTTTTTATCGCAAGCATTTTTTATTGAGTTATAGAGTATTATAAAATACAAAATACAAAAGTAAATAGAAGAGCGAGGGAGAGGGGAAAGGGGGAAGGGGGAAGAGGAGGAGCCGAGGTGGCGCAGTGGTTAGAGTGCAGCACTGCAGGCTACTTCAGCTGACTGCTAGCTGCAGTTCGGCGGTTCAAATCTCACCGGCTCAAGGTTGACTCAGCCTTCCATCCTTCCGAGGTGGGTAAAATGAGGACCCAGATTGTTGGGGGCAATATGCTAACTCTGTAAACCGCTTAGAGAGGGCTGTAAAGCACTATGAAGTGGTATATAAGTCTAACTGCTACTGCTATTGCTAAGAGAAGTAAGGAAAGATAGGTGGGGGGGAAAGAAGCATTGACTTCTGACTCTCTCTGTTACAGTAAAATAAGGCATTAACATCAAATCACAGCTTTTTGCTTTTCCATAATAGTATAAACAAGCCATTTCTACCAGGGGTGACATTCAAATTTTTCCACTACTGGCCAAGACACACCCACCAAGCCACGCCCACAGAACCGACAGAAAAGTTTGGCCAAGTCTTCTAGTGTTCAACCTGGCTGCTTCTCGCCTCCTTCTCATGTTTGCTCTGTGTGTGTGAGCCCGAGAAGGAGGAGAGAAGGAGTGGGAGTAGGAGGGGGGGGCGGGGTGGGTCCAGTCAGTGATGCGATTTACCAGTTCTCCAAACTGCGCATAATCGCCACCACCAGTTCTATAGAACCTGTCCGAACCGGCTGAATTTCACCCCTGATTTCTACCCAAAGTCAGAGTTTCATTCTTTTCCACATTGAGCACGAAGTTCAGAAGCGGTCCCCATGTGGAAACAAAAGTACTTATGTTCTTTTCTTTAACCTTAGTAGTCAGTTTTGCCACTTCAGCCAACTCCATCAACTTCTGCAACCATTCTTCCATGCTAGGAATCGAAGTGTCCTTCCATTTTTGTGCATACAATGGTCTTGCTGCTGTCGACATATATAGTAAGTAAGTTCCCATTTTTTTTTCTCTATCATCTCTATAGTTTTGAGTGTGTTCAGTTCAAGATGGTTACGGCCGCACCACAGGGCCAGTTGTTCAACTTCCCGTCTGTATGCAGATTCGTCATCGTCTCAAATGAAACTAATCATCACCATCATCATCATTTCTAAGTAGAATCTGCCTGGCCCACATGTGCAAGATGGGAAATGGCGCTTAGGATCCTGTCGCCACAATCCTCTGTAATGATTCCTCACTGTGGAAAACTTTGCTCTTCCAGATACGTCAGGCATCGTATTTATTTACTTTCTCTAGTTAAGAAAATGATTTTATTTCAGTAGGCCTTTGGCAATTGACTTTTAGTATTGTTATGATTGTATGGGATTTGGGTTGCCATTTTCCTGTCAGCTGTCAACTGCTTGAAGTCTTTGATGCTGGGTGGGATGTAAATTCATGTTCACAGAGATTAATACCACAGAAAAAAAATGATTTATTTGCTGGAATTCACTATGTAAGCAATTTCCATTTTCAACCACTCAAAAAAAAAACCTAAACTACCAGAGGAAAACATTTTAAGGAGATAAGTAGGAATGGAAAAATACAAAATGGCATTTTGGAAGCATGGATCGGTTTGCGGCAATAACTGGATGAGGAAGGACGCATGTTTAATGTGTCTGATGACAAAAGTTAAGCATTTAAAAAAAAATCCGAAATGGATTACGAATGTGAACATTCCTCCTCAGATATCATAAAGTCATCTCTGTTGGCTGGAGAAGATAGGTTTGTACTCAAAATATTTGGACTGGTTGGGAAAGATTGCTGTAAACATTAATGAAGTAGAAAATTACATAAATGAGGAGGCAGGGGAAAAAAGCAGAGTTTAGGAATTTAACCTCATCCGTGTATACTCAAGGGTAAACCGTACTAGATGGATCTGAAGCATCTTCCTTGCTATGGTCCCAACAGAGGAGGGAGAAGTTCTTGGTAAGAAGGCTAAGAATTTCCCAGGTGAACAGTCTAAGGCAGTGATGGCGAACCTTTTCGGCACCGAGTGCCCAAACCGGAACATGCATGCATGTGTGCACGCCGGAGTGCCGGAAACCCGAAGACCAGCTGGCGGGTGCGCATGCGTGCGCCGGCCAGCTGGTCTTCGGGTTTCTGGCATGGATACCAGCCGGCTGGTCTTCGCATGTGCCGGAGCACCGAAAACCTGAAGACCAGCTGGCCGGTGCGTGCATGCCTATTTTTTGGCCGTTTTTTGGCCGTTCGTTGGGCCATTTTCTGGCCGTTTTTCTGATCTCCCAGGGATCCTGGCAGTGTATCTCAGAATGAATTACACAAAACTGGGACCTCAGCCCAAGTCATTTCAGTAGGGTGTTCTTTCAGCTTGAAACTGCTATCTGATTTTTTTTTTCTTACAAACCAAGTCACAATTAGATAGCATAGAAAACTTAGACTTGGAATAACTTTATTGTCACTTTTAATGTACACTAATTGGCATACATTAAAATGAAATTTTGTTACATACAGCTCTCAAAGGGTCACCACCTCCAATATGCACTACATAAACATGACAAAATAAATACCATATAGTAACTCAGAACGTGAAGAAGATACAACTGCATCTACTATGATGACTATATCAGTGGTCCTCGACTTACGGCCACAATTGAGCCCAACATTTCTGCTGCTGAGAAATTTGTTAAGTAAATTTTGCCCTATTTTATGACCTTCCTTGCCACAGTTATTAAGTTAGTCACACGGTTGAATCTGGCTTCCCACTGACTTTGCTTGCCAGAAGGTCACAAAAGGGAATCACATGACCCTGGGACACTGCAACCGTCAGAAATATGAGTCAGTTGCCAAGCATCTAAATTTTGATCACGTGACCATCGGGATGCTGGTCATAAGTGTGAAAAGTGGTCCTAAGTCCCTTATTTCAGGGCTATTGTAACTCTGAACAGTCACTAAATGAACTGTTGTAAGTTGAGAACTACCTGTACTGAGAAATATATTTAAAATAATAACTGGGAACGCAGATGTAATAATTATGCTGGTCTGTCCATAATAAAGATTAATATGTTAACTGAAAGTGCAGAACTGACTTTTTAACTATGTTTTACATGTAGAACCCAATGAAGACATTAATAATAATTTAACATGATTCACCATGATGTGCTATTTTTGTTATTCACGTAGAGACAACAAATTCCGGACTTTCTCCCTTAACACAAAAAATACAAACAGGAAGGAAAAGATACGATGACTTTGGAGAACTTTGAGAACAGGCACATCATACCATTGTTCGAAAGTAAGCGTTGTTTGTGACATTCCCTATTATTTTTATAGTTTATTCTCTTTAATGCTGGATAAGAATTCTGATAAACATAAACATTTATGACGCCATTTGGCTTCCTGTCTCCTAGACTGAGAGCAAGGACTGCAAAGGGATGCACCGAAAATTAAAAAATATATAAATCCCGAAGGGAGGATATAAGACACATTCCAAAGGCCTCTTGGGAAAGTATATAACCATGTTGGCAGCTATGGAAAAAAAATAGTGGTAGACTTAATAAGAATTGGAAGAATCTATCAATTCTAAGCTTCTGACGCTGATCATGTAACTACGTAAACTGTTGTTGTTAGTTGTGAAGTCGTGTCCGACCCATCGCGACCCCATGGACAACGTTCCTCCAGGCCTTCCTGTCCTCTACCATCCTCTGGAGTCCATTTAAGCTCACGCCGACTGCTTCAGTGACTCCATCCAGCCACCTCATTCTCTGTCGTCCCCTTCTTCTTTTGCCCTCAATCTTTCCCAGCATTAGGCTCTTCTCCAGTGAGTTCTTCCTTCTCATTTGGTGGCCGAAGTATTTGAGTTTCATCTTCAGGATCTGGCCTTCTAAAGAGCAGTCAGGGTTGATCTCCTCTAGGACTGACCAGTTTGATCGCCTTGCAGTCCAAGGGACTCGCAGGAGTCTTCTCCAGCACCAGAGTTCAAAGGCCTCAATTCTTTGGCGCTCAGCCTTCCTTATGGTCCAACTTTCACAGCCATACACTGCAACTGGGAAAACCATAGCCTTGACTATACGCACTTTTGTTAGCAATTCTTATTTTCTTACTTTCAATAGTATCAATCTAAACCACATTAAAATACACTGACCTGGTACTGCCACATCTGTTTTATAAAGATCACATTTATGCCAGAATGTACAAGCTTTTGTAACAGTCCTATATAAGAAGAAACATAGAATTGTTGAGTTGGAAAGGAGTATTTAGGTCACTGAGTTCTTTACCCAGCTCAGGGCAGGAATGCAAATTAAATCATCCTTGACAGATGGCTGTCTGGCCTCCCACATTCAGGGAAGGGGAGACCAACACTTTTCTAGGTTACAACATTTAAATCGGGGGTCTCCAACCTTGGCAACTTTAAGACTTGTGGACTTCAACTTCCATAATTTTTCTTCTGACTTTTAAGCCAGGACAAGCACTTGGTATGGCTCGTACAGCTTTGGCAGAGGTCTCCAAAGATGGCCCCTTTCTGACTCGTGGACTTCAGCTCCCAGAATTTCAGCTCCCAGAATACCTCAGCCAGCATTCTGGGAGTTGAAGTCCACAAGTCTTAAAGTTGCCAAGGTTGGAGACCCCCGATTTAAATTGTGGTCTCCTCTTGAGGGTAAAATCTTCTTACTATGAAGAAGGTTTGAAATAGTCAGGTGGGAATTTTTGATTCTCATCTTACAAAAATTCTTTCTAGAAGTGAATTTCTAGAACTCGGAAAGGTAAGAATGCTAGTATTTAAATTCTGGGATGAAAATATATATACAGGGCAGCATTCCTGGGTGCCGTTAACCAAAGAACATCTTGTATACACCTTCCTAATTCTCTGCAATAAATCTCCTTATCTAACCTTCTTGCTGCCAGCTTACATATGTGGAATACCTGGTGGTACAACATGCTGATGGTTTTTAAGGCTTAGTATGATTTTCACTCGTCTGTAAAAAAAGCAATGACTCAAAGTTGTAACTGAATAGCATTATTCCTCTTTCTCAATTCTACCTGTGAAATTAAGTGTGTACAGTTATTCCTCAATTTGCAACCATTCATTTAGTGACCATTTGAAGTTACAACGGCACTGAAAAGAGTGACTTATTACAGGATTTCACACTTACGACTGTTACAGCATCTCCAATGGTCACGTGATCAAAATTCGGGCGTTTGGCAACTGGCTCGTATTGATGACAGTTGCAGAGTCCCAGGGTCATGTGATCACCATTTGCAACCTTCCCAGCAGGCTTCTGACAAGCAAAGTCAATGTGAGAAGCTAGATTCGCTTAACAACCATATAATTCACTGAACAACTGCAGTGTTTCACTTAACAACTATGGTAAAAAAAAATAGTTGAGTGAGTTGGGGGTGCAACTCACTTAACAACTGTCTTAAATAGCAATGAAAATTTTGGGCTCAATCGTGGCCGTAAGTCGAGGACTACCTGTGTACTCCTACTTTCATTGATTAAAAAAAAAGATGAAGTTGTTAAAAACAACAAAATAGTCAGGCAGGGCAAAACTGCTGTCAAAAAGCCTGGATTTCTTTGAAGATTAGTTGTTGCTTAGGAGAAGCCTATTTGTCCTCCCTTTTGTCCTCTCTCCATCTTAATTATTTCTTGATATTTCTGCCATTTCAGAGATAAAGTTTGCATGGCTACAGATAGTTCTCAACTTACAACTGTTCATTTAGTGTCGAGTTACAACTACACTGAAAAAAGTGACTTAGGAATACTGTATTTTTCACACGTATGACCGTTGCAGCATCACGTGGTTTACATTTGAATGCTTGACAACTGGCTCATATTTATGATGGTTGCAGTGTCCCAGGGTCATGTGATCAGCTTTTGCAACCTTCTGACAAGCAAAGTCAATGGGGAAGCCAGATTCACTTAACAACTGTGTTACTAATTTAACAACTTGCAGTGATTCACTTAACAAATATGGCAAGAAAAATCATAAAATGGGACAGAACTCTCTTAACAAATTTCTCACTTAGCAACAGAAATAATGGGCTCAATTGTGGCCATAAGTTGAGGACTACCTGTATTTCCCTGAGTGATCAATTAATTTTTGTAACAAAGGGTTATCTGACTTCGCAGACAATTCATTTTAGTCAGTAACTCTTAACAGGATTCCTCCCCCCGCTGTCTTGGTAGCCTACGGTTTTTTTGGAGTGTGGCCATGCCATATGTATGCACATATACATAAGTGTAATGTATTTATGGAGTAGGAGGAATATCCCAGATAGTTTCAGCTAAATTTGGCAATCCTGATTTGACAAAGATGAAGAAGTTGAGAAATGCACAGAATTTCTGCTTGTAAGATAGATGACAATGTCCTGTGGAGTCCTTGAATGCTCTCTGAACTTGGTTGTTTGCTTGCAGACATTTCATGAAACAACCAGACAGAGCACCAAAAACTCCACAGTTCAACACTGAGTCACACATATTCTTTCTATTGGAATTTCCTTCCTTCCTTCCTTCCTTCCTTCCTTCTTCTCACTTTTGCACCTTCCTTCCTTCCTTCCATCCTTCCTTCCTTCCTCCCTCCCTCCCTCCCTCCCTCCCTCCCTCCCTCCTTCCTTCCTTCCTTCCTTCCACCAGGAAAGGTGAGCCAAATTAAGTACTTTAAGGTGCTGTAATGAGAACTGGCCTGGAAGCTATATTGCCCTACCTTTGTAGATGTACTTTCAAAAGTGACAAAGTTAAGCGTGTAGTTTGCATTCATGAGAGACAAAACCACCACACCATCTTTTGCAAATCCACTTTGGAGCCACTTAATTATCATTGAAAGAAATTCTGTCAGCCTGGGAATGATTGCTAGCTCCCAAATTAAAAGTGAGAACTCGAGGCTAAGATTTCTGGAGAATTTTTTATTAACAGGCCATAAGATGAAAAGTCAACAAAGAAATGAAATAACCAATATGCAAACACATGCAAACAATAACCACAGCAATAATAACAACAACAATAACAAAAACTAAATATTTTTGAATACCACAGCAGTGTAACAGGAGTTCCCCCTGTGATTCAGATATACAAACAAGCTGAAAAGAACAGTGTGGGAACTGGAAAAATTCACAATCCTGAGGACTTGTTCATTTTCCCCAGGCTGAGGGTGTGTTGACAAACATGGCCAAGCTGTGTTCCCCCCCCTTCTCCTTATGTGAGGAAAAGCAAAAATTAGCAGCAAGTCTTAGAGTTTTGCCTGAGGCAACTTGGGTTTCAAGTCAACCTAGTTTCTTCAGAAATACAATAGATTATAAACAAGGACCATCTACTGAAGCAGCAGTTGCTTGGAGATTAACCCTCTCCTTTCCCTTTCCCTCAAATATATATGAAGCACTTAGGCCATATGGATTGTTGCCACTAGCAAAATAAAACAAAACAAAACTAAACTAAAAGACCTATTTTTATTTTCTCAAGTTGTTAAAGCAGGGGATGGAAAACTATTGAAGCAAGGCTGCTCAACATATTATCCTGTTCAAGAACAACAAATCCTCCTGAATTTGAGCAGCAGAAATCTGATGCAGCCATTTTTGAATCCAAGTCTGAAAACTTAATTTTCCATAAGAGGAAATAGGCAATAAAAATATCAATTTCCTGCCCTTTAATGATATCCAAATTCAACCAACTTCTGGAGCCAGCCACCTCACTTTGCCCAGGAAGCCCAAATCTTGGCTTCTTTTGAGGGGTCTAGGACAACTCGCTGCAGCCAATTCACCAAGGGACAACTCACTGTGGGGCAATTCAACAGGGATGAGTTCTTTTTATTATTCATCAAAGCATTACAAAAGCTGGTAGTCTTTCCTTTGATATAAGGGGTAAAATAATTTTGGTGAAAATGTGGTCAACAAAAATGAAAGGAACGACATGAATTCTGCCGTGAATTGTCCCACAGTGAGTTGGCTGCAGTGAATTGGCCATGACATGTTGGTTGTGGTGAGTGGGCCATGGCGAGTTGTCCCATTCCGTCTTTTGAGTTTGCTTACCAGCCAGATGAGAAGTGAGCATGGACCACAAAGAAGAGGTCAAGAGGGCCTCTTATACTCCTCAGTGTATCATATTACCAAACCTAAAAGAAAAGAGACCTACTTGACAGTAGAACTTGGAAAGAGAAGTCAAGCAAGAGATCCCTACTACATCTTGTTTTTAAATAACATCATAGAAAACAAAAGACAGAATAGACGGAGTAGGGATGCGTCTGTAACCTACAAGACAAGAATGAGGAGAATCATAGTAGTTGGTGAGAACAGATATGGATGCCCAGACCTTGAGGCTGATGCAGGATGCTGTCTTCCACCAACAAATATTAGATAGAATGGAACAGCAAGGCTCATAAGATGCAGTAATAGACAGCTTAACTATCCATGTAAGGATAAATATTGTTAAAGCAACTATAACACTCTGAATCTCTGGAAAGATAGATGAAGAACCTGAAGGTTCAGATGGTGTTTGAATACTGCAAGTTAATAATTGGCCTTGGAAATAGTGTACATAGGACAGATTGCATTTTGGGGGTTACAGTGTATATTCCCTGGACCAGGGGTCCCCAACCACTGGTCCATGGACCGGCACCGGGCCGCAGCATGCAAGAAACCGGGCCGTATAAACAAGTGAAGCCCCATCCCTGGGATGCAGGCAGCACCCAAAACCATGCCCCCTCTGATCCATGGAAAAACCTCTCTCCACAGAATTGGTCCCTGGCGCCCAACAAGTTGGGGGCCATTGCTCTGGACCAGGGGTGTCAAACTCAAGGCCTGGGGGCCGGATCCGGCCCACGGGGTGCTTAGATCTGGCCTGCAGGGCCGCCCTAGAAACAGCAAAGGACCAGCCCGCGGTGCCTCTGGCAGTGAAAACAGAGCTCGGGAGGGCTGCCCGCGGCCCTTGCAAGCTCCATTTTCGCTGGCAGAGCGCCCCCGACACGAGTGATGTCGAGCTGGCCACGCCCACCCTGGCCCCCCCGAGGTCAAATACAACCCTGATATGGCCCTCAATGAAATTGAGTTTGACCCCCCTGCTCCAGACGATGGACATTCTGACCACCACCTGGTGAGAAAGAAGTTCCCTGAGGATGGGCTCCAGCATGAGTCTGAAACCTCTGGTCCCGGTGACTGACCCAGATTGGATTCTGCAACATTATCCTGGGACACGTATATTCGCCTTCATTCGAGAGAAGGCAGTCCCTTATCTTCTTGAGGCTTGGAGCTAGGAGAGGTGTGATTCCCAATGGCCAGTGGGGAGTGCCAAGATTGCCGTCACTAAGTGATGCAGTCCAGAGGTGGGTTCCTACCGGTTCTATCCGGTTCTTTAGAACCGTTAGTAAACCGGCGATGACGTCACGGAGCCAGTTCTGTCGGTGTCTCCGTGGGTGCTGCCATCTTGGATTTTTGCTTCTGCGCATGCGCAGAAGCTATTTTTTGATTGCTGTGGGGGCGTGCGTGCACGCAAAGCGCGCGTGTGCTCCCGGCGCGACCCTGAGCGAACCGGCAGCAAAGGAATCCAGAACCCACCCCTGATGCAGTCACATGACATTGCATTTTACAACCACATCGCTTAGTGATGGAAATTCCAGGCCAAATTACTGTGGTAACTCAAGGACTACCTTTATAGGCAAATTTTATCATGGGAAGGAAAGGTTTACAAAAAAACAGAAGTTTGTTTTTTTTATATATGGAGGTTCAAGTGACCCCAAGACTTCAGAAAGGCAGTTAGATATGCAAGGAAGGGAGTAACTTCAGTTTTGGATCATCATAATAAAGAAAAAACAAGAAAGTCCAGTTGCCTCCTGAAAAAGCATCTTTGGGACAACTATGATCTGGATGACTGAGAATCTCTACAGACTTTTAGCTATACAATTTGGGATGAACACCTTTTGAATGGTGTGGGAGTAGGAATGGATTTCCAGAGGGGGGGGGGAAATTGCAGACTACGGGAACCAGGAGCACTACTCAGGTGACCCTGAGGACACAGATAAACCTCCAAGGGCTTCAACGACCCTCTAAAACAGGGTGTCAAACTTGACGTATCGTGACTTTTTTCCCCTTTGTGAAACCAGGGGTGGGCATGGCCAACGCGTGACGCATCCGGGCCGCGAGTTTGACATCCCTGCTCTAAAAAGATGCAAATGACCTGCTGTTTGCAAGGAATATAAATCCTTCCATTCCCCACTATCCGGTCAGAGCTGAAGAAGCTTCTTGGATGAGAAGCGAAACGTCTTCAAAGAAAAAACAAAGGGAGTCCAGTTGCCTCCTGAAAAAGCACCTTTGGGACAACCATGACCTGGATGACTGAGAATCTCTACAGACTATAATAATAAATGCATAATAGTAAATACACAAAATCATGTCAAGCCTTTGCAGGCTATATCGCCAGGCACGGGGCAAATACGTAGAAAAACTGTCATGTGGGAAATTTTGTACAATCGCTGCAAAACAATGTGGTGTTTCTGGCTCTTCCTCCTCAATCGAGCAAAATGGTGGGAAACAGATAAGGAGGAAGACTCTACAGACAGTGTGAGTAGGAAAGTTGGAACCGGGCCCTATAGAGGCTTAGATATTTGTGTTTCTGGTTATATCATCTTACTTTTCCTTCTTTTGTGTGTGTGGGGGGGTGTATGCTAGCATGAAGAAGCACACTCTCTAGGATGAAGGTTGGACTACATAGAGTGCATCCTTAAGGGACTGTTCTGGTTGAAATGTCAGCTTTATTTCTCCAAGCCATTCAACATCAAGGTTGCCTCGAAAATATAGTACACATGCTGTGATATTTTACCTTTTCTTCTGGTACTGAAAGTAAATCTATTATGTATATGTACTTTTGTGCATAATTATAATTATTGATGAACATCTGCCAAATCCATGTACCTGGGAGGCACACCCTCTCTCTTTTCCCCTCTCTGTGTGTGTGAGTGTGTGTGTGTGTGTGTGTGTGTGTATCTCCTACCCACCGAGCAGCTTTAAAGCATGCAAAGGTGAGGAGATAAATAGGTACCACTTTGGTGGGAAGGTGACAGCATTCCGTGCCCTTCGGCATGTAGCCATGTTGGCCACATGACGATGGAAGCATCCTCAGACAACGCTGGATCCGTTGGCTAAGAAATGGAGATAAGCACCATCCCTAGAGTTGGAAACAACTGGACAGTGTATAGTGTGTGTGTGTGTGTCTGTCTATGTCTGTGTGTCTTGTAAGGCATTATTTGAAGAAGGCATCTCTTACAGTGATCTTTTACAGCATCTCTTACAGCAGTGATGGCTAACCTTTTCTGGACAGAGTGCCCAAAGAGTGCACGTGAATCCCCAAGATGCAATGTATGCGCAGGCCCCGCACATGAGGCCCGCCCCCCCACGCATGCGCACACAGCACCCCGCATGCGGCCCACCCGCATGCATGCACACGCCCCCTGCATGCGCCCACCCCCGTGCATGCGGCCCCCCTGCACCCCCCGCACATGCGTGCGTGCCCCCGCATGTGCCCTGCCCCCCCACGCATGCGCAGCAGAGACCTGAAGACCAGCTGGCTGGCGGGAGGCACGTGCGCATGCGCGGCGGAGCTGAGCTGAGGCGACGGCTCGCGTGCCCACAGAGAGGGCTCCATAGGTTTGCCACCACAGTCTTACAGTGTCCTAAATCTCTATATCATCATTCAGTTAAAAATCTGACTGATCGTCAGACCCAAGTCTCATGCATGAACTCACTCAGCTCATGCATCTTTCTTGCAAATAAACACTATCTCAAAAACATTTTCCCATCAACCACAAGTAGACACTTAAAGCTACAGGAATAACTGGCAGACAATGAGTAAATGAGTTCAGTACATTAGTCTAGTTTCATTTTTAGTGTCTCACCGAACAAAATCACTGTATCAAACCTCTATATAGGGATACTCTCTTTTCATCTTGAGGAAATTTAAGACAAAGGTGGTATAATATGTCTCTCAACAGAGGCAAAGTATAGAGGCCTGTCCTAACCAGGGAGCTAAGTTCCTCTCCCTTGTTTCACAGCTGAAATCTAGATCACAATCATGTAAGTATCACATGCTTGAGAAACTCTTGAAGTGCCTACTTCTCTCTTGGAACCTATTTCCCAGTTATAGAGCTAAATACATTAGAAACAACCCTCTCCCACCACCCATTTGACCTCTCACTAGCTTGGTGATGACATTCTTCATCCAAAATAGGGAGAAGCAAGAAGAAGGGAGAAAGAAAAGAAATGAGAAGGGAGGAGGAGAAGGGAGGAAAAGGAAGAAGAAGAGAGAAGGGAAAGAAGGGGGAAGGGAAAAGGGAGGAGGAGGGGGAGAGCGGAAGAGGG
>QLTV01002667.1:2002405-2021144 GCA_003457575.1 Thermophis baileyi
AGGAAGGAAGGGAAGACGAAAGAAGGGAAAGAAGGGGGAAGGAGGGGGAAGGAAAAGAAGGGAGGAGAAGGGAGGAGAAGGAAGAAGAAAGAAGGGAAAGAAGGGGGAAGGAAAAGAAGGAAGAAGGGGGGAGGAAAAGGAAGAAGAAGGGAAAGAAGGGGGAAGAGAAAAGAAGGAAGAAGGGGAAAAGAAGGGAGAAGGGGGGGGGAGAAGAAGGGAGAAGGGGAGGATGTCTACTCCCAGAGCATCTGAATAATTGCCCATTATTCTTTATTGCTAACTAGTTATGAAAGGTATGGCTACGTCCTGTCAACATATTCCCATGATTTTTTTTTTAAAATAGCATTCCAGTTGGCTTTTATATTGACTCAGGCAGCCCACAGTCCTCAACAGGACTTACTGAAGATCGTGAGCCTACAGTTCTCTCTTCAGTATCACCAGACAATTGTTTGCGACCTACTGTATTGTCTAGAATCTACATGCAGCGAAAATGATATATTCCCTCAAAAGGTATCAACGTCCACCCTAAAACTTTTAAACTTTTAGTTCTTCTAAAAGGCAACAGTCACGCTATCGTTCAACCAGCGGGGTCCCTAGGCCAAAGCATGTAAGGGGAAATTAAATATGACTTCTAAAATACAATTTGCTTTAAGGGACTAAAGTAATGTAAGGGAGCAATTTAGCATCTACCAATGCATGAAGACAGTAAGATTACTGGGGGTTTTGGGGTTTTTTTTTTTGTTTTGTTTTTTTTGCTTCTCTGCTGGGGGAATGAAATGAAGGGCTATTTATAAAGAACTCCTTGCTTTGGCTATAATCAAATATAATAACAAGATAGAACAAAAACAATCTTTTTCTGGAAACCACCTTTGTAATACTCCTTTTTAATAACCCTCCTAATGGCCAAATTAGAAGGACCCCAACTAAAGTCATTCATCCCACATAAAACAAACATTGCCTTTTCTTCTTAGCTTTGTTTTACCAGCTATATTATTTCCAGATGATGCTCGAGGGGGTTAAGTTTTTTTTTTCCTCAAGAGTTAGATGCTCAAACCGGCAGCTGCTTTTTATTTACCGTAGGCAAATCTAAGATGAATCTAAACTGGGGAAGGGGACTTTCATCAGCTGTGGATGGAGCATTGGCTGGAAAAAGAGGAAAAGCATCTCGCCCAGCAACTACTTATATGAAATTACAGATAGTCCTCAACTTACGGCCACAATTGAGCCTAAAATTTCTCTTGCTAAGCGAGACAGTTGTTAAGTGAATTTTGCCCCATTTTACAATGCTTGCCATAGTTGTTAAGTGGATTTACTGCAGTTGTTAAGTTAGTCACACGGTTGTTAAGTGAATCTGGCTTCCCCTTTGACTTTGCTTGTCAGAAGGTCGCAAAAGGGGATCACTTGACCCTGGGACACTGCAACCGTCACAAATATGAGTCAGTTGCCAAGCGTCTGAATTTTGATCACGTGGCCATGGTTGTAAGTATGAAAAATGGCCGTAAGTCGCTTTTTCCGTGCTGTTGTAACTTCAAATGGTCATTAAATGAACTGTTTTAAGTTGAGCACTATCTGTATTTAGAGTTTTGATCCCAGGGAAAGATACTAAATGCTCTTGACAGGTAAACAGGTAATCAACTGTTCAGCCTAAGGATGTTGTAAGGAGAAAGGATAAAAAGAAGAAGAAGAATGATTCTAATTGTATGAACAATGCCACAGATCTGTTAATTATGTGATAGAGGCATGTAAAGAAAAATTGTGCAATAAAAACAAATTAAAAAAAGAAGAAGAAGGGAAATCAACCATGTTCACAGATGTATCACAACCATAATATAATTTTATTTAATGCACTGTCTGGGAATTTCTCATTAAATCCCTTCCCAGGTGCAAGTCACCAAGTTTACAAAGCGATCCATTTGTGCTTCAGGTCTGACAAAAGCTTTTTTGATATTTTTGGGCTTCAGGCAGGAAAAGACAAACCACCTTCTAGGTTGGGCTTAATACCTAAAGGGACCAGTGGCTCAGCCTGTCTACCGCAGCTACGAGTAGCTTTAAAAGACTTAAAAGAGGTTACTTAAAATTACTTAAAAGAGTAATTCCAATGAATGACTCCCTCTGAATTGGCAACACCCTTTTTACGTCAAACACATGCAAGCCAAATACATTGCAGTGTTAAGTTACTTCATTCATTTTTTCTATGTGAGATCCTGAAGATTGGAGAATTTGAAAGGTTTCCTGGCAGTCCTTGGGGTTTTCCTGTAATCTTGGCAAACAATACTTCAAAGCCACACTTGACCTTTGGAAGGTGAAACTGGTCTAGGCAGTTGATAAAATTGCCTCTGAATGACCTCTCTCATTAAGAAAAACCAAACTTGGGAACCGGAGGGGAAGCAATGAGTGGGACAAAGATGCATGTGGATGGAAAACTTGGGAACGGGCTGAATAAACAGCCTCAAGCTCATCTCAAGGCATACTCTGTGGTTGGGCACAATTATATTACCCTTTTCCACTGCATTCATATTTGCAGAAAATCATTCAAGAGGGTGGTCTAATTTACTGCATTTGGCCACACCCACTCCAAAATAAATAAACGTAACTTAATAGGTTGTTGTGACCCATCCGAATAACACTTCCCTTGTTTCCATGCCGACCTAAATGTTCAAAGGATCCAGTTGAAGTCATAGATATTTTTCGGCTTAGAGATGTGAATTAGACCCCAATTCTTCCCCTTCCCTGGCTTCAATAAGTAGCCAAGAGCAAACTGTGTGAATGGGGTTAAAAGTGAGTATTGGCTTGCAACGAAGAATGCTTCCCTCATTCTCAAAAGAGGAAAGGATTTTGTGATAAAACCATCCATGTAGCTCACCATATTTATCATTTCTTAGAAGTCTCCAATATTACATTTTTGGGGAAAGGTTTGGAAATTAAAAGGGTATCTTGGCTCAAAGTATTTCAGGGTAGTATAAACCAGGGATCTCCAACCTTGGCAACTTTAAGCCTGGCGGACTTCAACTCCCAGAATTCCCCAGCCAGCTGGCTGGGAAATTCTGGGAGTTGAAGTCCGCCAGGCTTAAAGTTGCCAAGGTTGGAGACCCCTGGTATAAACCATTTGGAATGTATTTAAACCATCTAACAAAGTCAAGGCAGTCATAGGCTGCATTAATAGAGGGATAGAATCAAGAACACGTGAAGTATTAACACCACTTTATAATGCCTCGGTAAGACCACACTTGGAATATTGCATCCGGTTTTGGTTGCCACAATATAAAAAAGATGTCGAGACTCTAGAAAGAGTGCAGAGGAGAGCAACAAAGATGATTAGGGGACTGGAAGCTAAAACATATGAAGAACGGTTGCAGGAATTGGGTATGACTAGTCTAGTGAAAAGAAGGACTAGGGGTGACACGGTGACTGGTTCCAATACTTGAGGGGCTGCCACAAGGAAGACGGGATCAAGCTATTCTCCAAAGTACCTGAAAGCAGGACTAGAAGCAATGGATGGAAACTAATCGAGAGAATCAATCTATAACTAAGGAGAAATTTTCTGATAGTCAGAACAATTAATCAGTGGAATGGCTTCCATCCAGAAGTTGTGGGGGCTCCAACACTGGAGGTTTATAAGAAGACAATGATTTGCCTGACCTGAAATGGTATAGGGTCTCCTGCTTGAGCAGGGTGGTTGGACTAGAAGACCTCTAAGGTCCCTTCAAATTCTGTTATTCTGTACTGTTAAATCTGATTTCAGTAAGGCTTACAGCACAGTAACTGTTTTTCCTTCTAAAAACTTACTTAGGAATTCATCTATGAAATATGTCAGTGGATTCAAACTCTGCAGTGCCATGACTCCCTGAAAATGATAAATAAATACATTTGGGTGGAACTCTTCCCCTCCCTGCCAAATAAAACTAATGATTTCATTGCGATTTAGAGTTAAGAAAGAAATGCGTGCAATCGTTTTTAACAATTGCGTTTTAATCTAGGCATCCAATACAATGCTACAACCTTGCATCTTTATAAAATAAAACCTTCTCATCAGAAATAGACAATAAAACAATCCATTCTCAAATCATATTTTTTAATGGGATGGATAAACTTGCCCAATTTTTGCTAAGTCAGCCACTCACAAGATTTATTTTGGATCAAT
Organism: Thermophis baileyi; assembly: GCA_003457575.1. Classification (NCBI taxonomy): domain Eukaryota; kingdom Metazoa; phylum Chordata; class Lepidosauria; order Squamata; family Dipsadidae; genus Thermophis; species Thermophis baileyi. The sequence goes on from QLTV01002667.1 coordinate 2,006,547, forward strand.
GCTTGTGTTTTTTTTTTAAATATATCACCAACTGTAGTAACTCATGATTTTGTAGCCAGCTCATCCAGGCTCAGCAGAAGTGACCAGGGGCAGCAATCCTGTTTGGAATGTCCAAGTCTCCCACCCCCCCCAAAAAAAAAGATTTGAGAAGAGGAAAAGCAAGGCTGAGATGAATTAAGATATTTCCAGAAGCGCCAAAGCAGATTCTGAACCCAATCTTGCCTTTAAAATATACTTTTGTAAAGGACAGCACTTGTGATTTTAGTCTTGATGGGAGCTAGACAGGAAGAGCAACCAGTGAGGTTAAATTCTATTCTAGCATTTTCATCAACCAGGCTTCCCTTTTCCCCTCCCCTTTCTTCTTTCATTTCCCTTTTTCAAGGCTAGCAAGACATTAAATCCACAGGTACCAAGAAAAATGAAACCAATCTAAAAAATAAATAAATCTGAATGTAATTTGTTCCCTACAAGCAAGTAGAGTAGTGCATCAAGATTATTTATTAAAATGTTATGTTAAGCAGACTTGGAAAACCTGACTGAGGAGACAACATACACAATTTTTACAATTTACAACATACATAATTTTAAAAAATTTTACATAACTTTTTAAAAACACGGCACGGACTATTAGATGTGTATTAAACATGTATTGGAATGCTCCTTATAAACAGATATTTTTCTCAGTACTGTATTCCTTTTACTGGGATGTACGTTCTAATCATGCAAAAACGTTATTTTTAAGCGCATTAGAATTAATAAAGATGCTACTGCATTATGTTAAGTTTTAAAATAATTTCTTTGGAGGAAAAAAAAGCATCCAATTCACTAAGCCAAGTACATAAAAACATAATTTTGGAAGGGGCCATGCAAACCAACCCCTTTGCTCAATGTCTACACTGACTAAAACTTATTTAATTACTTTGGATTTAACAGATATAGCAAAACAATATATTAATTAAAGCTGCAAAATATCCAAGAGCTAAGAGAACAAAGATATGCGCTATGTTTAATTTTTAATAGATTTTATTCAATTTCTGCCTTTTTTTTTGGTGAAGAACTCTAATTATTATGGGGTTTTTTCCCCTTGCGCCTTTGAATCAATGTTATTACTGGCAAATGCCTGGACAGGTCCTTGCAGTTTTCTTGAAGATTTTTGGAAGTGGTTTGCTGTTGCCACCTTCCTAGGGCTGAGAGTAAGTGACTGGCCCAAAGGTGGGACTAAAACTCATAGCCTCCCAGTTTCTAGCCTGGTACCGTAATCACAACGCAAATTGTGTTCTTCCTTCCCTTGACAATTCCATTGCAATGGGAACCATTTGCAAATGCTCAAGATGGAAAAACTAAAATGTTTGCTAAAAATCACCATGGTTCTCATTTTGCCATTTGCAAGGTTTTTTGTTTTTTTTTTAAATATCTTTAGTGAGTTTCAGACATGATGTCACCAGCCAAACTTCCTATATTTTGGTGATGGTTGTTGCTAGGCTGTCACACTCTTTGAACAGACTTGTGCAAACCGAGGGGATGCATTTTGACTTCTTCCTTAAAAGATTATATTTCGATACTCACGTAATCTGGAAGTGGAGAATCAGCAGCAGACAGGGAACTTCTCAAAGACTGGGTGGCCTGCTCCAAAACTTTGTTGTGCTTTTTGGACAACAAGGAAAACAAGCTGGAGGGGAAGGGAAGGAAAAACAATTATACTGTTTTCATAGGAATCAATCATTCTGTTTTTATGAAACAATTTAGTACAGGCTAATGTTTCTCAAGCTTGGCAACTTGAAGATGTGCACACTGGGGAATTCTGGGAGTTGAAGTCCATACATCTTTAAGCTGCCACACTTGAGAAACATTGCTATAGGCCAGTGATGGTGAACCTTTTAGACACAGTGCCCAAACTGCGTGCGTGCGCATGCCCAAACTGAAAGGTGTGCACGCGCAAATGCGCGCATGCACGAACATGCACGCGCACATGTGCAGCAGAGACCCGAAGACCAGCTGGCCAGCGGGGCATCCCAACACCGGCAGCGCGGCAATAGGTAATATCTTTTTCTTTCGTGAGTTTCTGTTTCATCGTTTGCAGGGAAACAGAAGCTCACAAAAGAAACGCCACGGAGATCTGACCTGGGGCGACGGCGCGCGTGCCAGCAGAGAGGGCTCTGCGTGCCACCTCTGGCACGCATGCCATAGGTTCACCATCATGGCTATGGGCTCTGCCTTGCAGAGGTAACTAAAAAAAAAAGTTTATAAAGTGTTTTCTCAGAAATTGAATTCTACAAAGGACATATTTATTTTGAAAGCAGGACATTTCCAAAGTAGTTCACAAAACCCTGTGTTTGGACAGCACGAAAGAAAAAGTGAGTGCACTGCAGATATAAATTAATCCAGAACCACAATTCAAGCTAAAGAATTTGGATAATTCCCGCTCTTTATAACCCTTTTTCTTCATGAAAGTTCCAATTGTCCCTGCTATCACAGTAAGTTGGGCATTTATTCTGACTTTTTGCCACAATTTTAGGACACTCGGTGGCTTAAAAGTATATTTACCTACCACAAACAAATAAAAAAAAAATGGACCAAGGCTTAATGTTAATATTTCTAATTCAAAAGCCAGCCCTACTTTTTTTCCTGCAGAACCCACCAAAATTTCCTTGTGGAAAAATGAAAAATCTGCTAACAGTTTCCTTTAGTTACACCAATGTATCAAAAATGCCTTATATTCTCCATCCATTTGCAGCCTTTAAAAAAGTGAGCTTTGGAGACCTTCAAAAGTGTCTACAAGGGAATGGGCCAAACTCTTCAGTCAAAGATTAAAGCAAAGAAATAGAACTTGAAACCCAGAGCTTTTTACAGGTAGTCCTCGACTTACGACGACAGTTGAGACCAAAATTGCCATTGCTAAATGAGGCAGTTTGTTAAGAGAGTTTTACCCCATTTCACGAACTTTTTCCCCAGTTACTAAAAGCGAATGACTGCAGTTGCTAAGTGAATCACATGGTCATTAAGCAAATCTGGCTTCCCCATTGATTTTCTTGTCCGAAGCCAGCTGGGAAGGTTACAAATGGTGATCACACGGGACAGTACAACTATCATACACGCATGCCACGTGCCAAGGGTCTGAAGTTTGATCATGTGACCATGGGGATGCCGGAATGGTCATGTGAAAACGGTCCCACATTGGGGTTTTTTCAGTGCCATTGGAACTTTGAACAGTCACTAAACGAATGGTTGTAAGTCCAGGACTGCCTGTTTTAATTCTAGAAAAATAGGGCATTCAAATCTAACACTCTAGGGAAGACAAAGATGTGGGAACAGGTGTAGAGGTTCAAAAATATCTGTGGCAGCATACATTTGTAGTGATTACAGATCCTCTTCCTTCCTTGATCCCAGATCTGACTTAGCTCTGGTTTTTATTAAACTTCGGTGCTCTTGAAAGTTGGAAAAAGATTTACAAGTGCTTCCATACTTCAGGAAGTCAGTAGCATTTTCATTGTTCTCCTCAAACTTGATAAACGCTACTGATTTCTTGTCTATGGAGATTCTGTCATCCAGGTCATGGCTGTGCCAAAGGTGCTTTTTTTTTAAAAAGGCAACTGCACTTTGTTTTTCCATGAAGACATTTCACTTCTCATCCAAGAAGCTTCTTCAGTTCTGACTCAAGAACCAAGAAGCTTCTTCAGGTCAATCAGAACTGAAGAAGCTTCTTGGATGAGAAGCGAAACGTCTTCAAGGAAAAACAAAGTGCAGTTGCCTTTTGACAAAGCACCTTTGGGACTACTGGTTTCTTATTGCTTTCTGGACCTCCTTGGAGTCTAACTGTTGTGAAGTTTCCAAAAGATGCCAACTGTCTCTTCCAAAAACTACCAAGAAAATTATGCAAAGGACTGTGTATGTGTCAGTATAACTTGGGATGGAGAATTAATTTCAGAAAGAGAAATGTGGTTGAATGTGAACCAGGAGAGCCAGTTAAATAGTTAAACTTATTATTTCTATCTCTATTTTACTGTGTATGAATTTGAATATATCTTAGTTATGCATGTCCAAGAAAAGGTACACATAACAACTTACTCAAACTCTACTGTCAATACAGGTAGTCCTCAAATTACAATAATTCATTTAGGGACCGTTCAAAGTTACAATGGTACTGAAAAAAAGTGATTTATGACCATTTTTCACACTTAAGATCTTTGTACCATCCCCATGGTCAAATGATCAAAATTCAGATGTCTGGCAACTGACTCATATTTATGACACTTGCAGTGTGCGGAGGTCATATGATCCCCTTTTGCGACCTTCTGACAAGCAAAGTCAATGGGGAAGCCAGATTCACTTAACAACTGTGTTACTAACTTAACAACTGCAGTGATTCATTTAACAACGGTGGCAAGAAAGGTCGTAAAATGAGGCAAAATTCAGTTAACAACTGTTTCATTTAGCAACAGAAACTTTGGGGTCCATTGTGGTCCTAAGTTGAGGACTACATGTAAACATTCTTTAGAACAGTGGTTCTCAACCTTTCTAATGCCGCGACCCCCCCCTGACCCCCCCCCCCCCCCCCAGCCCCCCCCCCCCCCCGGTATTTATATTTTCTGTAACTGGAACAGTGGTTTACCGAGAGCAATTACAAAACATGCCGCCATTTGGGTTCTTTTACACTCTGCGCATGCGCAAAGCGTTCTCGCATGCGCAGAGGGTAAAAGAACCCAAATGGCGGCGTCCAGGCGGGTGGGCGAAGTCTCCCGCTTCTGTCGCTACCGGCTGTCCGGCGACCCGCAGGCACGGCCGAACTGGGAGCATTTCACCCCTGCGAGTGACGGTGGCACCAAGATGGCGGGCTAACGCGTGCGCCGACCCCTGTGAAATGGTCGTTCGACCCCAAAGGGGTTGCGACCCACAGGTTGAGAACCGCTGCTTTAGAATATAGTAGAAGTCGCAAGATTGTTTTTGAGTTCTTGCTTTTATGGATTGTAGGGTCTCTTTTGTGCAGTCCATATATCACAAGATATAGAGCTCCAAAGACAAAGAGGCATTTTATAAAACGACAGAATGATATTCACAAACCACAAACGCAATTCCCACATATTTCTCTGTGAAATAACCATAGCATTTGGAAGGCTTAATAATTAGCATAATTTAGAAGCTAGGAGCTATTTGTTTGAACCAATCCTTCCTGTTACTCAGGTTGATCAAAGCATGTTTAGCTTTCCAAACAATTCACTCCATATAGGAGAACAACTTTCTGATGGGGTTTGCAGTTAGAAGGAAAACAGAGGCTCTCTTTCCCTTTCCTTCAAATAACAACTCACAAGAAATTATTTTTCTATCTACAAATGTAATGCCATTAAATAAAATGGTTCACCAAAGTTAACAATTAACCCCAATCTCAGATCTTAGATAAAGACTTGGAACTGTTGCTGAAATGAGGTCTCTCAAACCACTCGATAAAAAAAATAAATCAGAAACAACATTGATTTATAAAATTAATGACCACTATTATCCAGGGGTGTGCTGCTGGGGGTTCGCAGGGGTTCGGGAGAACCTCTAGCTAAGATTCTGTGCAGTTCGGAGAAACCCCAAATCCCACTTCTGGCTGGCCCCGCCCACCCCTCCCTTCCCCTCCCCGGAGTCCCCACGCGGCCTGTTTTGGATGCAGGTTAAGTGCAGGGCACACGTGGAGGCTTGGGGAGGGCAAAAACCGGGCCTACTGGAAGTTCAGGAAGGCCGGAAACGGGCCTGTTTCTGGCCTCCAGAGCCTGGGGAGGCCGTTTTCGCCCTCCCGGAGGCTCAAGGAAAGCCTCTGGAGCCCGGAGAGGACAAAAACGCCCCCCCCGGCCGTGGTGCAGGAGGCCGATTAGGCCACGCCCACCCAGCAACCGGGCAGAGAACCCCTTGCTAAAAATTTTGAAGCCCACCCCTGCTATTATCTATATACTATGTTTAGTGTATGGAAAATAAAAGCAGGTTAAACTCTTCATTTAATAATTTAATAATTTAATAATTAAACTCTTCATTTAATATAATTTAATAGGTAAACAAGGAAAATCAATCTTCCTGTATTCAAAAAGGATGATATTTGGGGAGATTATGGAACAGGGTATATAACAAGACTAATCCAAAAGTACCTTGTAATACAGTGTAGTTATTACTACAAATCAGCATGGGTTTATCCAGCAGACTAAAACTTCTTCATCAGACTAACTATCCAGACTAATTTTTTTTACAACTTGCTTAACAGATTGTGGGAATGCAGTAGTCATAATTTAACTTGATTTCTTTGACGGATCTGCAAGAAACTTTCCATGTCATGCTAATTAAACTCTGATGACATGACAATTAAGTGGCTACATAGATGGATTAGATAGATGTGGGAGCCAGTTTGATATAGTAGTCAAAGTGCTGGCCTAGAAACCAGAAGAGACAGTTCTAGGTCTCCCTTAGGCACGCAAGCTGGCTGCGTGACTTTGGGCCAGTCGTACTCTCACAGCCCAATGCAACTCACAGGATTGTTATTGTGGGGAAAATAGAAGGCCGGAATATTAAATATGATTACTGCACTAAGTTATGTATATTTAAAAAAATTGGATATAATAATAATGGGGCAGCACCAGGCAATTACAGGCCAATTACTTGCTTACCAACAACTTTCAAATTGCTAACTGATGTAGTACAGGCAGTCCTTGACTTACAACAGTTCATTTGGTGACCGTTTGAAGTTACAACGCCACTGGAAAAAAATGAGTTATGACTGTTTTTCACATGACTTATGACCGTTTTTCACACTTATGACCATTGCAGCATCCCCATGGTCACATGATCAAAATTTGAATGCTTGGCAACTGACTCATATTTATGAACTTGCAGTGACCTGGGTTTATGTGATCCCCTTTTGTTACCTTCTCACCAGCAAGGTCAATGGGGAAACCAGGTTAACTTAACAATTATGTTACTAACCTATCAACTGCAGTGATTTACTTAATAACTGTGGCAAGAAAAGTGGTAAAATGGGGACAAAAGTCACTTTACAAATGTCTCGCTTCACAACAGAAATGCTGAGCTTCACTGTGGTCGTAAGTCAAGGACTACCTGTAGCTGAATGCAGTCCAACAGCATCTAGTTAAAAACGAGCTCTTTCCACCTGAACAGAAAAGAAACTGCCCAAACTACAGAGGAACAAGTGATCAGCTCCTAATTGGTAAGGTTTTTTCCCCGCCATGTACATGTATACATCCTGACGAGACTGTGTTATTTCTCTGTGTCATACAATGTGTGGGTATATGCATAATTTTGTATTTATTTATTTATTTTGTCATGTTTATGTAGTATATATTGGAGGTGATGACCTTTTGAGAGCCGTATGCAACAAAATTTCGTTTTAATGTATGCTGATTAGTGTGTATTCAAAGTGACAATAAAGCTATTCTATTCTATTCTATTCTATTCTATTCTATTCTATTCTATTCCATTCCATTCCATTCCTTGTGTGTCCAATCACGCTTGCCCAATAAAGAATATTCTATTCTATTCTATTCTATTCTATTCTATTCTATTCTATTCTATTCTATTCTATTCTATTCTATTCTATTCTATTCTATTCTATTCTATTATTCCATTCCATTCCATTCCATTCCATTCCATTCCATTCCATTCCTTTCCTTTTTCCTTTTCTTTTTCTTTTCTCTCTCTCTCTCTCTCCTAGCCATTGAATTTAGAAACTGCAAGAGAAGGAAGACCAACTTGAGAGTATCTGGGATTGATTACATGAAGGCATTCAACTCCCTGCCACATGACTGGATAATCATGTGCCTAGAAATAACAGGAGTTAGTAGAGACATCAGAAGCTTTGTGCCAAGATCAAACCCTAATGACTGGCAAAATCCAGTCACTAGGGACGGAGGGAATAGTGGACTGGACTCAAGCAGAACTAAAACCCTGGATAGGAAAACAGGACACAAAGCAATGAACTTGCGTTACAGCAGGCAGATTCCAACCAGGGGTGGGTTCTAACTTACCTCACTGCCGGTTTGCTTCCTCCCGCGCTGCGTGGCCGCGCCTGCGCTCCACGCGCGCATGTGCAGTGCCAAAAAATAAAAAAAATCCAAAAAAAGGAGCCAAAAACAAGATGGTGATGCATGCGCAGTGCTGGAAACTTGGTTTCTGCGCATGCGCAGAAGAAAAAAAAAGTTAACCCCCCCCCCAAAAAAAAATCCAAAAAAAAGATGGCGGCGCCCATGGATCGGCACCGACCGAACCGGCTCCGTGACATCACCGTGATGTCACCAGCGGGTCGCTACCGGTTCAGGCAAACCAGTCCGAACTGGGAGGAACCCACCTCTGATTCCAACTAAATATTTCAAATAGTTCCTAGCTGTAAAAGCAGTTAGGCCAAGAAGCCAACTAACCATAGAGGTGATGGGCTTTCTGTCAGGTGATGTCTGAGGCTAGAAGTCATCTGTGCTTCAAATTTGGATTCCAGCACTAGGAAGTTGAAGTTAATGATTTAAATTGTCAATTCTATCTTCTATGTTTTTCAGCCATGTGAAACAATGGACTTTGGCCTGGAAGGAAACTGAACTTACAACTGGAGGGCTGAGACAGTTTTATGCATAACTATTTGGCTGACTAAAGATCAATGGAGTGAATGAGAATAAAAAATTAAGATTATTGCACAAGAATACACCAGTGATGTCTTGATGGCTCAGAGAGTTTTCACTACAGGCTCCCTCCAGTCATCTGAGCAACCAAAAATTATTGGGAGGGGAGGAGATTTTAATGGAACGAGCCTGGATATGAGATACAGGTAGTCCTCGACTTACAACAGTTCATTTAGTGACCGTGCGAAGTTACAATGGCACTGAAAAATGTGATTTATGACTGTTTTTCACACTTCCGACCGTTGCAGCATCCCTGTGATCAAAATCCAGACATTTGGCAACTGACTCATATTTATGACAATTGCAGTGTCCCAGGGTCGTGGGATCCCCTTTTGCGACCTGTTGACAAGCAAGGTCAGTGGGGAAGCCAGGTTCACTTAACAACCGTATTACTAACTTAACAACTGCAGTAATTCACTTAACAATTGTGGCAAGAAAGGTCATAAAATGGAGGTAAAACTAGCTTAACAAATGTCTCACTTAGCAATAGAAATTTTGGGCTCAACTGTGGCCGTAAGCCAAGGACTATCTAACCTCAAGACTCTGTGGGAACCAGATGTGTCACGTTAATCCTTTAAGTTCCTTTCTTTTTATCAAAATATGGACAATTATTCTTTGTAGCCCTCGCACTTCCAATTTCCTAGCTATGTCTAGGAGATTAAGTGTACAACATGGCCAAAACAAACTAAGATACCTGCAATATTCTTCAATCAATTCTGAATATTTGCTGTTAAAGTGAGCTCTGGATCATGTTAAGACAGTAAAAAGAACATTTCAGAAGAAGTTGGCCAGAAAGAGCAAGAGAGTCTTTGTCTCAAGCTACCAAAGCTATGAAAGTTTTTTTTCCATCTTTATTATATCTGACAAAAAGTATGGAGCCCAAGGGACTCCCCTAATTAGATTGACACCGTATTCTATTTATGTGGAAATTCATCTCATTTCCATACAAGAAACGTGATATGTTCTCTGAAAACTGAAATAAAATCAGCAAAACATGACTTTAAAATGAAAACAGTCACTCTTTCGCAAATTAAATCAATCCATCAACAAGTTCATCATATTTTGTTGTTGTTGGTTGAAAAAGAACGTATATTCTGAATTCAATGGGAATCCAAGAAGGATTTAAGGGTCAGCATTTTTATATAATGACAAAACAAAAATGGGTTCCAAATGTTGGATAAACATATTTATATCTTACAACTGCAGCAAGCATTTTTAAAAGCTATAGCTTTGGAAAAACAAAGACTTTTATATACTTGGCAGGGGATACGCCAATTTTACGACTTCATGTCTGCATTTCACAACTTCAGTTTATTATGCAAAACCAGACTCAACAGCAAAATCCTAACATCCAGCTACTATACACTAGAGCAGTGGTCCACAAACTTAGCAGCTTGGTGGCCCGGCTGTGGCCTATTCGTGTCTGTTCCGGCCTGCCACTCACGTGGCCCAGTTGCGAATAGGCTGTGGCCCGCTAGTGGGCCGCAGTCCGAGGGTTGGGGACCCCTGTACTAGAGTATATGAAGACTGATCCCAGAATCTGTTAGGGAAAGAAAAGATTCATGTCCCACTTTTTAAGTCAAAGTCTCCTTTGCAGGTGTGATGGCAGAAGCAGAAGGAAGTGGAAATATGCTAATTTGAAAAGGTGGCAGAAATCAAGAAGCCTGGGTTGCATTTGGAATGGCGGGAAACCAGCACAACAGATTACAGGAAAGTCCTTGACTCACAATGATAATTGAGCCTGCAATTTTAAGTCGCAATGGTTGTAAAATGGGTCATCACATGACCGTGGCCGGTTTTACAATCTTTTTTTGCAGTCGTTGTTAAGCAAACCCACTGTTCTGTATGGGGTGGTTTTTGCTGGAAGCTGGAAGTAAACACCAATTACTGTAAAAAAGAAAATGTTCTAAATTGTGGTTACTTGACTGCTGGACACTGCAAATGGCTGTACATGCAGGTCAGTTGCCAAGTGCCCCACATGCAGTCAACTCCCCCACCCTCGTCAACTTCAAATCTGGGTCGTAAATCCCTTTTTCCCTCCGTCAAAACCTTGAACAGTCATAATCCTGAATGGTCATTATGCAACTGGTCATAAGGCAACTGGTCATAAGGCAGGGGTTGCCACAAAGAAGAGGGAATTAGGCTATTCTCCAAAGCACTTAAGGGCAGGACAAGAAGCAATGGATGGAAGCTAGTCAAGGAGAGAAGCAACCTAGAACTAAGGAGAAATTTCCTCACAGAACCAGTGATGGGCTGCAACCAGTTTAACAACCGGTTCGGTGATTGCGCGCTTTGCGCGCCTAGCGCACAGCATTCAAAATACAGCAATTTGAAGCTCAGCTGCTTATCTTCTAAGGCAGCCCCAGTAAGTAGAACAGCGGAGGCGCGGAAATCAGCTGTACTGCACGAATCAGCTGAGCCAGAAAGAAGGAAATATAGGACAGGATAGCGCAGGGGCGGGGCCAGCTGATTGTCGGAACTACCGGTTCACTCGAACCGGTCCAAACCGGCAGCAGCCCACCACTGCACAGAACAATTAATCAGTGAAATGACTTGCTTCCAGAAGTTATGAATGCTCCAACACCAGAAGTTTTTAAGAAGAGATTGGATAACCATTGTCTGAAATGGTATAGGGTTTCCTGCCTGAGCAAGGAGTTGGACTAGAAGACCTCCAAAGTCCCTTCCAACTCTGTTCTGTTCTATACTATTCTACTGTTCTGTTCAAGGACTCTCTGTATACAGATTTATACCTGGGAAAGTAAATATTGTTTAAAGACAGGTACACATTAAAAGGGATGATTGAAGAATGCAGCAGGATTCTTCCTTCGTTGTTTAACATGCTAAAAGTTCAATACAATTATCCAGAAGATTGAAGAGTTCAACATAAAAGATTTCAATTCCTCTTATTTCAGTATTGCTAATTTTCTGTCTAACCTTCTTAAACCACTGTGGGAAGACATGCTCCAAAAACACTGTACTGCAGAGTGGTTAACATGAATGCGAAGTCACTTGAAATGTAAATAGCAATAGCAATAGCAGTTAGACTTATATACCGCTTCATAGTGCTTTCCAGCTCTCTCTAAGCGGTTTACAGAGTTAGCATATTGCCCCCAACAATCTGGGTCCTCATTTTACCCACCTCGAAAGGATGGAAGGCTGAGTCAACCTTGAGCCGGTGAGATTTGAACCACTGAACTGCAGCTAGCAGTCAGCTGAAGTAGCCTGCAGTGCTGCACTCTAACCACTGCGCCACCTCGGCTCTATAATAGGGAACTGAGATAAATTTAAAACATTACACTATTTAGTATGCGTCTTTTCATTTTTTCCCCCGTCCTTTTCTCAGAAAGATATTTGCTTTGCTTTTAAAAACTCTATTAACCCTATTATTTAGGGATTACATTATGCTGTTTTGTGTTTGTTGCCTGAAAAATGGCCAGAATCAGTAAATGTTTTGCCTGCATTCAAAACATAATAACCAGCAGATGCTTTGTCCAGATATAACTCAAATAAGAACCACAGAGAAAAAATTCACATCTTTAAAGTTTCCTCCAGAAGAACAGAAGTCGGTCTTTTTAATTGACCCACAAAGAATAACACTTCTCAAATTGCAGAATGGTGCGTAACGGCATTGCAAGGAGAAGCAAATTGCTACCTGTTGCTCTGCCCACCATCTTGTTCCTGGTTCTGATATTCGGAGAAGTGGCAGGAGAAGAGGAAGAAAGACAAGGAAAAAGTTGAACCTACCAAGATTAAGTTCTTGATGGAGCCAACAGGTTTACATTAAAAAACAACAACACAACACACAATATTTCTCCCTAGATTGCATTTATTCAGAATGATGCACCATTCTTCCAAAAATCTATGATAATCTTTTTGACTCCTTAGATCAGGGGTGTCAAACTCGATTTCATTGAGGGCCGCATCAGGGTTGTGTTTGACCACAGGGGGCTGGGTTGGGCGTGGCCAGGGTGGACATGGCCAGCTCAACATCACTCATGTCGGGGGCGCCTGTGGTGGCCCGAGCGCTTTGCCAGTGAAAAGGTGCTCCCGAGCTCCATTTTTGCCTGCAACAGCCTCCTGCAACCTCTGCCAGCAAAAATGGAGCTCGGGAGAGCCGCCTGCAGCCCTCGTGAGCTCTGTTTTTGCTGGCAGAGGCACCGCGGGCTGGTCCTTCGCTGTTTCCAGGGCGGCCCCACGGGCCAGATTTAATCACCCTGCGGGCCAGATCTGGCCCCTGGGTCTTGAGTGACACCCCTGCCTTAGATGCTCGTTCTATAGAGATATTTTAAAAAACCCATATCCTCCCAATAATTGATAGATATCCTGGCCGTTCCGACATTGCTTATCTCCAGGGGCTGCTTAAGGACGAACAGACTGTGATTACAGCGCAGGTGGCTAGATTCTGCGCAGCAGCACTGCGTCGGAAACACGTGATTAATCCACCTTAGCTATTTTACACAACTAATGTAACAAACCCTTTTGCGTTTTAGTATTTAATGACTATGGGCCTCACAGTTTAAGGATTGATATTATAGTATAGTTAGGCCATTTGTAACTGACATGATTGGATGCCAAATTGTGATTTTAATATAGATTTTATCAGACATTTATATAATAGAATTAAATAAATAAATAAATAAATAAATAAATAAATAAATAAATAAATAAATAAAAAAATAAAAAGTTATCTATTATTTTATTCTAGAATTTTTAACTGGATATACCTTGAGTGTTTTTATTTGTTCTGGTCTCTGGCTGTAATTAATAAACTTGATTTGATTTGATTTGACATCTTTTTGAGAGCTCTGGAGTTAGGCCAGGAGCCACAAACTCTCCTTTAAAAGTTATCTGGAAGCCAGGGGTGAGTGCTAACTTACCTCGCTGCTGGTTCGCTTCCTCCCACGCCGCGTGGCCACGTGTGCGCTTCACGCGCGCGGGCATGCGCAGTGCCAAAAAATAAAAAAAATCCCCCCCCCCAAAAAAGCCAAAAACAAGATGGCAATGCATGCACAGTGCCGGAAACTCGGCTTCTGCGCATGCGCAGAAGGGGGAAAAAAATTCCAATTTTTTTTTAACCCCCCGCCCCCCAAAAAAATGGCAGTGCCCACGGACTGGCACCGACTGAACTGGCTCCGTGACGTCACCGTGACGTCACCAGTGGGTCGCTACCGGTTCGGTCTCTACTGGAAGCTTAGCTTTAATGGGGAAGGGTATCTATTAGATGGGTGGACCTCCAGATGTTTAATTCTATCTTCCTTATCCAGCATAATCAATTATGAGAAAACACTGCATTACAACATGTGAGGAGTCAGATAATACCCATTCCTGCCTGAATATCTGAGTTCTAATGATATTTTTAGAATTTTTTCTCTAACGACATCCATTTTCTGATATTGTACTTTATTTCAAGAATGAAAAAGAAAGTAGCTAAACCAACTGAAGCAGATTAGAAACATCCATGGATGGGATCCCTCCATTTATAATATCCTATCAATATAATATATTCTGAGATATATGATTTAGCTAAATTGTAAAGATATGGTTTATAGATTTATGCCGTGCATTTAAGAGAAGTATTCCAGATACACTCTCAAAAACACTAAGATGTCATTGCACAAGCAGCGTAAGAAACTATGGCTGTTCTGGAAGACAGAAAATAAACATCTTAAACCAGGGGTGAAATGCTCCCGGTTCGCTCGTGCCTATCGGTCGCCGTAGAGCCAGTCGCCAAGGTAGCACGAGGCTCTGCCCACCTGCCCGGACGCTGGCGTTTGGGTTCTTTTACCCTCTGCACATGCACAGAACGCTTTGCGCATGCGCAGAGGGTAAAAGAACCCAAATGGCGGCGTCCGGGCGGGTGGGCGGAGCCTCGCGCTACCTTGGCGACTGGCTCTACGGCGACCGACAAGCACGAGCGAACCGGGAGCATGTCACACCTGCCAATGTGTCC
>QLTV01002667.1:2021247-2035126 GCA_003457575.1 Thermophis baileyi
CGGCATCTGGGCGGGTGGGCGGGGCCTCGCGCTACCTTGCCGACCGGCTCTACGGCGACTGACAAGCACGAGAGAACCGGGAGCATTTCACCCGTCTTAAACTATTTTAATTAGAAGGAGCTTCCATGTAGAACCTACAGTACTTACTTGCACAGAAGTTTATAACAGAATAAATCTGCAAGCTTATAATTACAGGCTTCTTGGAAAAACAGCAGGTCAGTATGACTTTCCTCTGGAATTTAAATGTATAGGTTAGTCTCTCTCGACCTAGTGCCATCCAGATATATTTGGATTGGAATTCCCAGAATTCCCATCTAGCGTAATCAAAAGCAAGGAATTCTGGGAATTGTAGTTCTAACATATTTGATGTTGTTCCTGTCTTCCGGAAAGTTACCCATCTACAGGTGATATCCACTCCCACCCTTTGGGCCTTCTGAAAGGGCCGGAAGACCTGGCTCTGCCAACTGGCCTAGGACCCCAATGGGGGCATGCCATTCTGGAGATGATTAACAGACTGAGATAAGACCCCACCTCCTTCCCATGAGCATCTTGTTTTCTTCTTTTCCATCCTGTCAAATTTAAAACAATTTTAGTATTAATATTTATTGTTTTAATGCTTTATCTTGTTTTTCATGATTATAAGCCACCTGAAGTCGCGTCTGGGTGAGATGGGCGGCATGTAAGTTTAATTCACCTAGTCCTCAACTTACGACCTCAATTGAGCACAACATTTTTGTTGCTAAGTGAGACACTTGTTAAGTGAGTTTTGCCCCATTTTATGACTTTTCTTGCCACATTTGTTGAGTGAATCACTGCCGTTGTTATATTAGTAACATGGGTGTTAAGTGAATCTGGCTTCCCCGTTGACTTTGCTTGTCAGAAGGTCACAGAAGGGGAACACATGACTCCAGGACACGGCAACCATCATAAATATTGCCAAGCATCTGAATTTTGATCACGTGACCATGGGGATGCTCAGAAGGTCGTAAGTGTGAAAAATGTTCATAAGTCGCTTTTTTCAGTGCCGTTGTAACTTCCCATGGTCACTAAATGAATTGTTTTAAGTTGAGGACTACCTGTATATGTAATACATATTTGGAGGGCAACCAGCTTGGGAACAATAACTAGAGTCACTAAGATTCGGATTGCTTATACATTTAGTACATTATTATTATAATCATTATCTTCACCTACAGATATGAATGGACAGTAACAATGGCCTTCCATTGTTTTAAAAAAGCGAAGAGCATCACATAAACGTTGTGTTCCTTCTTTCTCAAGCATCTGTGCCTGTACAATGCAACAGAAGGAGCAGCTGCTGCACAGCAAGCCATGTCCTTTCACATAACAGATTATATTGATATCATCTTTATGCCAGGACAAAATTGCCTTGAAGTGCACACACAAACTCTGCATGGCCTCTTAATGATAAGAACTGGCCTTCCCACGGCAGCCCTGGCAAAATCCTGACCTAAAGCAGTGGAAAA
The DNA here is from genome assembly GCA_003457575.1 of Thermophis baileyi. Classification (NCBI taxonomy): domain Eukaryota; kingdom Metazoa; phylum Chordata; class Lepidosauria; order Squamata; family Dipsadidae; genus Thermophis; species Thermophis baileyi. The sequence goes on from QLTV01002667.1 coordinate 2,022,735, forward strand.
ATCAGCCCAAACAGGTCTATCAGGAAAGAGAAGCTGAGTGGAATTAGTCTTGTCTATGGAGATTCTCAGTCATCCAGGTTATGGTCGTCTCAAAAGTGCTTTTCAAAAGACAACTGGACTTTGGTTTTTTTTCTTCAAGACGTTTCGCTCCTCATCCAAGAAGTTCTTCTTCAGTTCGGAAGAAGCTGGACTTCCTTTATTTTCTTCTTCTTCTTGAAGACAGTTCTGAAGAAGCTTCTTGGATGAGAAGCGAAACATCTTCAAAAAAAAAAACGAAATAAGTCCAGTTGCCTTTGGAAAAAGCACCTTTGCAGAGGTGGGTTCTTACCGGTTCTATCCGGTTCTTTAGAACCGTTAGTAACTCGGCGATGACGTCACAGAGCCGGTTCTGTCGGTGTCTCTGTGGGTGCCGCCATCTTGGATTTTGCTTCTGCACATGCGCAGAAGCTATTTTTTTTATTGCTGCGTGCACACGCGCACACGAAGCGCATGTGCGCACACGGCGCGACCCTGAGAGAACCGGCAGCAAAAGGATCCAGAACCCACCCCTGCACCTTTGGGACATCCTGCTGTAATTGGACACCTCTTTGCTTCTCTCTCCTTCTGTTATTTACCCAAAGCCTCCAGCACAGGGAGGGCTTTTAATCTGGTGCCCAAAAGGGAACGCTAGCCCAGACTTATTACACCTTACCTAACCAAAAGGCTTAGAATTGGGAACACTGGAAGCAGAAAGGTGGCTGAACAACCACACTGTAGGCACATTTGGATAATTAAAAAAAAAAATCCTTTTAGCAGAAATGAAGCAACGAATATATAGTATTTTTTTTTAAATGTAATCTCATACCTTGCCTCTGGCACAATTTTGTCTGAATCACTCAGAGAAATTTTGACAGAATGAGTCTGCTGCGTATTAGGAAGCTGCATTATTAAAGTAATTTGATGGGATTGCTCTTTTTCTGGTAATGCCTGCAGGATGCTATGAAAGCAAATTTCACTATTAGTCCCAGGCAAATATTTCAGTAGAATCTGAAGACAGCCCCCCCCCACCTCTGAGAAAAGTTACCGTAATTCAAAGATCTGTTTTTATAAATGTGTGCAATAAAGGGGTTTGGGGTGCATAAGAGTGGCTGCAAATATTTTGTTTGGATCCAATTTTTTCATAATTAAGAAGACCCAACGCAACAGAGGCCGTGCTTTCTATCTGTATTAATAATATATCCCAGATAAAATCTTGGACAGAACACATTTTAATATTCCAGGGTTAGTGTAATTAAATCATACCCACCAAAAAGCATTTTAATTAATGTCCTGGTCCATGGCAATAATTAAAATAGTCGTAAATTGGAATTGAATTAGGTCTGCTTTAAACCCGTCTAACTCTGGACCAAATGCACTGTAATAAATGTGGCATACAATGATGAGGGAGACACTCAAATTGATTTATGCTCAATTGATGTGCTTCTGTTTTAACATCTGCATAACCCAGTGATGTCAAACCTTTAAGGCTCGGTGTGTCAAAAATTTGGAAAATGCCTGACTTGACCTTCCTGGTGCGTCACCCAAGAAAACAATTCTCCATCTCCTACCCTACTTCCTATCCAGGCCACCCTGAACAGTGGCACGTGCCAGCAAAGCCAAGCCTGGGTCTGCCCTGTATTGGTGCAATATTTGGAGGGTTTGCAAAAACTGCCCTGCCGTCTGGCATGACTTCTGGAGGGTCCGGAGGCTGCGCAAGAGAATGGCTGGCTGGGGAATTCTGGGAATCGAAGTCCACACATCTTAAAGTTGCCAAGGTTGAAAAATACTACTCTAGTGGCTCCACTTTTTCCTTGAAGGTGAGGAATTCAAATAAGTGAAGCAGATAGCAAAGGGGAAATGATACTCTCAAGGAGAACTGTGGGGTTTCCCCCCCATCTCCTGATAATTGACTCAAAACCTTTTTTTAATAGCCCAAACAGTATGACTGATGGATATGGAGGAAGTTACAGATTTCTCAGTTCTGTCCCGTTTGCCAAGAGGCTCCTTCCATTAGTGTTCTGTCACAGGAAATGTGGGTTTGGAAATACGAACTGCCAAAATACTTTTGTACTTCTACCCAGAGTTTTAATGTCTAAAACGGCAGTAATGCATACCATTTTTATTATTTTGCTACCGATACACTCAGGCATTTGAAACGCAGAAGCTGACTTCTCATGCAATGCTTCATATCTGTTTCTTTGATGTTACTAGAAATGCAAATATTTCCGATTCTTCTGAAGGCTGTCTGGAGGCTGAATCATTGCAATGGGGCTAATTTATTTTTTTTAGTTCAAAATGTTCGTAGACATTTTGCAACGCACTTTGGGGAGGAAGTTGGTATATCCCAACGACTCTCCGTCGAACTGCCTTGCTTTGACTGAGGAAGCTGCCTGGATGGGCAGCGAAATGTCTCTCAAACTAGCAACAAAAATTAGTCCAGTTGCAATGATTCAAACTTCAGATAACATTCAGACAATTCTACCTAGATGACTGAGAATCTTAACTGACATTTCTGATTCTTCCTCTTAGCAGCTAAAACAGACTAAAAACTTGCCTGCCCCCCCCCCAAATTGGTTTGATTCCTAGTGATGACATGGATATGTTCATCTAGTTTTCTTTGGCAAGAATGTAGAAGTGATTTGCCATTGCTTGTTTCCAAAATGCTATTTTGACTTCCTGGTCCAGCCAATCACCCTAATTCTTCAGCCTTTTGAAATCATCCAAGGTTGACCAAGTACAGCTTCACACATTAGCAGCAGGCTACGTTAACCAGATTCTCAAATCTGGTATTTCCACGGTCTCCTCCTTCCGTGCCACCAGGGAATTCTGGGAGTCAAAAATCCAGCACATTTGGATTGTACCAGTTATAGAAAGGTAATACGGAGTTATATTAGAAAATAATTTTCATTCCTGTTTCAGCAGGGTTTCCTGACCCACCCTGAATTTAGATAAATTCAATCAAAGATTTCATTCCTACAGATGTTTGTTATTCCTGGTTTTAATCTGAACAGTTTGGTAACCTCTCTTACTGCTACGTTTTCCTCTTCTGTAAAGACTTTTTTTAAAAAATCTTTCTTTATAGACAACTATTGTTTGTTCTTGAGCAAAGGAAACTATTTTAAATTGCATGCCATGTTTTCTTTTTCTTCTTCCCTTGACAATCAAGCTGGTTTTATTTATGTTTACTGTGTGGTCTCTCTGCCTTACATGCTTGCATAGTCAAAATACTACTATTCCCATTATGGATGATCTCCATGTTCTGGTCAAATTTTGTCATGCAATTTTTTCCCTTGCTCTCCTAAAATTCTTGGCACCAATCATAAAACACTAAAGAATGTGCAAAGTGAGTGTAGCATGAATTTAAATGCACTATTTTATTTGGAGAAACTATACTGTGCTATGTTTTTTGTGGGGGACTTTTAGCATGTATAACCTCAAGCTTTTCCACAAATTTAAAAGTGACTCGATAATACTGTTAATTTAAAAAAAAAAAGATTTTCTTATCTTAATTTGGGGGAATAATCAATTAAATATATAGAGTCTCTCCCATTTGCACCTATTTGCTACTCATTCAATTGTTCCTTAGCGCACCCTGCTAAAACATACTGCTTGGGTATTTGACCAAATCTGAACCACATCTTTGGATCTGACTAATAGAAGAATTCCATAAGAAATAGACCAAAAAAAAAAAAAAAAACACTGCCGTGAGATTTGCTTAATATGTTTTCATGTTCCTTTTGACTTCATCTCTTGAAAGAAGAAACAAGTACTCTACAGCTGCGGTCCCCAATATTTTTGGCACCAGGGACTGGTTTCGTGGAAGATAATTTTTAGGGGAAGGGGAAAGGAAGCGCTCTAGAAGCTTCAGAAAATAAAAAAAAGGGGGTGTCCAATTGGGGTTGAAATTTAGCCATCTAGCCTCTGCCAAGTCTTATATTCAAACCACTAGTCAATCAAGTTGCAACCACAACTATATTTTCAGTTGACTAAGAAAAGGAACAAAAAAATACAGTCAGGCCTCCTGTTTCGTTTCCCTACACTAGTCTACTTTTGTTGTTATACACATGCAGGGCTCCTACTAACCCTACCTCAAGCTGAATTTTACTCTTTGTTTACTTGGCATGATTATGGTTGTTTTTTTTTTTTTTTAAATGGCTCAGACAAACCGGGGTCCTACACAATGGCCTCCGTGTGGCTGGTGAAAGGAAGGGGGCCAACAGTGTGGATTCTTCTCACTCACATCTGTGTAGGGAAATGTTTAATCACAGTGAGCCATGGGGAAATGGAAGGCATTATATTGTGGGTTTCCTTTCCGCTGCAGGTGGCAATCGATAGGAGTGAAGAAATATATAACATGGCTGCTTTGGGGAAGGAAACTGAAGAAAACTGTTATTATTAGCAGTGATGCTTTCTGAGTAGATTGTAGGTTGCACTTTGGTCTAGTGCAGAGGTTCTCAACCTGTGGGTCGCGACCCATTTGGGGGTCGAACGACCCTTTCACAGGGGTCGCCTAAGCGCATGCTAGCCCACCATCTTGGTGCCACGCCCCCTTTGTCACCTCATTGCGTGCGGGAAGGGGGCAGGGAGGGGGTCGTGGCGGCGGGGCGGGGGTCGCGGCATTAGGAAGGTTGAGAACCACTGGTCTAGTGTTTGAGGCTAGAAACTGGGAGATCGTGAGTTCTAACCCTGCCTTACCTATAAAAGCCAGCTGGGTGACTCTGGGCCAGTCCATCTCATCCCTATAATCTCACAGGGTTGTTGTGGTGGGGGGAAAAAACACTAGAGGAGGAAGGAGTATTAGATATGTTCACCAGCCTGAGTTGTTTATAACAATGATAATAGTGGGATATAAACAAAATAAACAAATGTTGCCTAGAAAATTTCTAGGGGAATGAAAATATGGACTTCCCAAATAATAACTAGTTCTATACATGACTCGAAAATATAGAAGAGAATATTTGTAGACTGTGAAGTCTTTGGTGCTCTCTGAGCTTGGTTGTTTTCTTGCAGACATTTCATTACCAAACTAGGTAACATCATCAATACACTAGTCTGGTAATGAAACGTCTGCAAGAAACCAGCTAAGCTCTGAGAGCACCAAGGATCCGTCTTGAAAATATGCTGTACAATGTAATGAAATATGAAAGGTTAAATTCTATTCCCACCTACATTAGTCAGAAAATAACCAGTGTGGATACGAAAATGAAGCTGATCTGGGAAAGGAGTAATGTTATATATAGGTAGTCCTCAAGTTACAACCACAATTGAGCCCAACATTTATGTTGCTAAGTGAGAAATTTGTTAAGTGAGTTTTGCCTCATTTTACAACCTTTCTCGCCACAGTTGTTAAGTGAATCACTGCAGTTCTTAAATTAGTAACACGGTTGTTAAGTAAATCTGGTTTCCCCATTGAGTTTGTTTGTCAAAAGTTCGCAACAGGAGATCACATGACTCCGGGACGCTGCAACCGTCATAAATGTGACTCACTTGTCAAGCATCCGAATGTAAATCACGTGACCGTGGGGATGCTACAACGGTCATAAGTGTGAAAAATGGCTGTAAGTCACTATTTTCAGTGCCGTTGCAACTTCAAACCATCGCTAAATGAACGGTTGTAAGTTGAGGACTACCTGCACTTACAAAGGAAATCTACACTCATTTCTGGGAAGAAAGGACACCCTCCCCAGCTCTATTTTATTCAGTGTGAAACCACAATTGGCTTGCTTTTTTATACTGTGCGTGCATGCACGCTACATGACACAAACAGCTGGTTTGTTAGTAAAAAAAGTTACTGGCAATCTGAAATCCTCCCAGCCTCCCCCCCCCGCCACCCCATATGTCATGCACAGGCTGGTCATACGTGGCATGCAGCATGCAGTAAGTGGAGAGCAGAGGTTAATAACCTGGAAGCATAGGATCTGAGAATGTGAGAACAAGTTAAAGACAAGAGTTCCTCTCCATTGTCACTGAGGCTCGAGAAGCAATGCTCCAGCGTAGAGCAGTGAGATTGGCGGGGGAAATACAATTTGTCCAAGACATAGACATATCTCCGCATGTGGCGGCAGGTGTAACTGCAAGACAAGGGTAGAGGGAGGAAAAGAAAGAAAACAAGAAAAGAAACAAAGAAAGAGGAATTTTCCTTTAACAAAGCTGCACCCAAACACGATCTAAATAAAGTTCAGTGGCAGATGTCAAAGAGCAAAGAGCACTTTTTTTAAAAAAAAAAGTGGTACAGGCAGAAAGTCTGGATTAATCAACCATTTGTCTGAAATGGCATAGGGTTTCCTGCCCGAGCAAGGGGTTGGACTAGAAGACCTCCAAGGTCCCTTCCAACTCTGTTATTCTGTCTATCTATCTATCTATCTATCTATCTATCTATCTATCTATCTATCTATCTATCTATCTATAATCTACGCAAGAATCCAGGATGATTTCATTAGCGGCGCAAAGGAGGCGGCTGGTTTTGGCAGGGTATAGGCACACCAAGGGTTTGTAGATTTTTACTTTTTTTTTTTTTGAGGTAAAAAAACAAAAAATCCAAACCATCTTTTCGTGCAACTCGAAGAGCAAGGCACTTGTGCCAAGATGTAATATAAAATGTTATGGGAACAGTCGCACAGTTTGTGTGGTTTTGTACAAGCTGCCATCTACAACTATAGAAATGAAAAAGCCAAATTCAGTCGTCCATTACGGCTTTCCCACCAGCTTAGAATCTTAGCAGTTAACAATAAGTCAGTTTGCCACAGTGGTTAGGGAATTATGGGCTGGTGAATCCTGCAGCCCATGGATCATAGTCCGTGTGGCTTCTTAATTCTGGAGGGTTTGTCTTGTTTTACAGCAAATTCCACTGTCTTTATATCTTCGTAAAGAGAAGCTTTGCAATGAACGTTATTCAGACACATGGTTTCATTTTATCTGACTTTGTGCTTCGCTCCAATTGTGCTGGATCTCTCCTCCATAATCCTGAGCCAACGCATATAGCATCAAGTTGACAATGTATTAATTTATATTTCATATTGCTTAACTGGCCATCTCTCTCAGAGTATTTGATTCCCCTCAACAAGTATATCAGGGTCAAAACACACAACTGAATTTAGAGCAAGGTTATTTGGACACAGATATCTCCCATTAAGTTCAACAGGGACACATTTTAAGCTCAAGTGGAGGTGTGTCCTCACCCCAAGTTCTGGGAATATCAGGGACAACTTCAGTTCCAAGCGTATAATTTCCTCTAGCTCAGCTTTTCAGTATCAGCAAAAATGGAAAAGAGTCGCCTTTTATTTTTAATAACAAAGCGTTGCACAGAGAGGAAACACTTCGGTGGAAAACACAACGATGGGGAACAGGGTCAGAGATATGACGACGATGTCCTGTTCCTCCCCTGATAGGAATAAAATCCCCAGAGAGCTTTGCCCCTCATGACACCTGATTTTTGTAAATACATTAAAATGATCCTAATGTAAAAGAATGATTATAAATTAAGATTGTATTTGGAAACATTCCTCCTTCCTTGTCCAAAACTGTTGGTAATATGGCATCTTCAGCTGTCAGAACATTTGGGACACACTTAGATGGTCCCCCACAGAAAATAATAACAAGATTAATATGTACCCTTATATCTATGTTTCCCAACCTGTGCAAATTGAAGGTGAGTGGACTTCAAGTCCCAGAATTCTCAGCAATGACTATGCTGGCTGTGAAATTCTGGGATTTGAAGTTCATATACAGGTAGTCCTCAACTTACAGCAGTTCATTTAGTGACTGTTCAAAGTTGCAACGGCACTGAAAAAGTGACTTATGATTGTTTTTCATGCTTAAGACCATTGCAGCATCCCTATGGTTATGTGATCATAATTCATTCGGCTGCTTGGCAACTGACTCATATTTATGACGGTTGCAGTGTCCTGGGGGGGGGGGGCAACTGGCATGTATTTCCCAAGGTCATGTGAACACCTTTTGCAACTTTCTGACAAGCAACATTAATGAGGAAGCCAGACTCACTTAACAACTGTGTTACTAACTTAACTGCAGTGATTCACTTAACAACTCTGGCAAGAAAGGTCGTAAAATGGAGCAAAACTCACTTAACAAATGTCTCGCTTAGCAATGGAAATTTTGGGCTCAATTGTAGTCACAAGTCACGGACTACCTGTAATCTTACGGTTGTGTTTCCCAACCTTGGCAAATTGAAGGTGAGTGGACGTCAACTCCCAGAATTCTCAGCAGTGGCTATGCTGGCTGTGGAATTCTGGGACTTGAAGTCCATATATCTGGAAATTGCCACGGTTGGGAAACCCTGTCTTATGGGGAGTGAATTCACTAAAGACTAGCAGTAGTTTTTCCTGTGTCGATGTGTGATTTGCCCATGAAAATACACACTGGATGCAAAGCCCAAAGGTATTATGGTATATTCTGTGAAGGCATCAGTCTGAGCAACTGATCTTGCCTTATTCTGTTTTGGCTGCTCACAACAAACGCAGAGCCCACAGACAATTTCCAAAGATGTCATGTTTATTTTAATGCGAGATTGACTTGGCTTTGGCTGTCCCACAGGAGGGGGGGGGGAAAGAAAGAACAGATCTGAACTCCACATTTGGTAAATGCTGTACAATGATCCCGTTTTCCGCAGAGCTCTTCAAAACAGCGAATGACTTTGGTTTTTCAAGAAACAAAAACATGTATTTAAAATCTGCATTTTATTACCAAATCAATGAAAAGGAAGTTATTAAGGCAAAAATAATAACATTCTCTACAAACTCAACCCCCTAAAGCAACCAGCATTCCTCTTTCCTCATAACTGAGTGAGGCAAAGCAACATGTGCTACCCACAGCGGATTATGGGCTGCACATTTTCCTCCTACAAACCGTCAGCTTAATTTCTAGCTATGTGGCAGTAATGCACTAAAATGTTTTAATATCACCATCTAAAAAGTCAGTATTCGGAATGTCTGGTTAACTGGAGCCTGGGAAATCAATACGCGTGGTTTGGAGTTTTCCTATTGGAAACAGTTGTTCTAACTTAAGGATGAAACTCTGCCATTTGGGGAGATAATGAAACTAATAAAATATCTCTAATGCCTTCTCAGTGTATAAATTTTTTTCCAAGGTTATGTGCTGCATAAATCTGAAGAGTTATTAAAAAATAAAATACTTCAATCTGTTTTATTAAAAGAAATATTTTTTAAAAAAATCTTTACGTTCTTGAACTACTGCTCTGTAGGATTCAGACTCAGCCCAGCCAAACTAATATGAAAATAATTTCTCTGGAGAATAAGTGAACAATTTCAGAACAATCCGAAGATCCCTCTTTCAAAAGACTGAATAATTGCGAAAAGTTATTTCTGAAAGAGGGTCCATCAGTTTCTAGGTGACCGGCTCCTTGAGAACATCTGCTCACATCCTTCTAAATGTTGTTGTTGTTCAATCACTACTGTGTTTCCCCGAAAAGAAGACCCGGTCTTATTTTCTTTTGACCCCCGAAAAAATGGCTAGGGCTTCTTTTCCGAAGGTTTAATTAATGACTCACCTCGCAGTGGCGGCACCGACAGCCCCGCCCAGCAGGAGCCCGCTACTGGCCCATGGCTAGGGCTTTCCGGAAGGCATCTATAGCTGATAAAAGAGCTCCGGATCGATCGCTCACATTTTTGGTGCTGCTGGGCAAACCGGTAGGTAAATCGTGTGAATCCCACTCCTGATCTGACTTCCCCATTGACTTTGCTTGTCAGAAGGTCCCAAAAGGTAATCACATGAGTCCGGGACACTGCGACCGTCATAAATACGAGTCAGTTGCCAAGGGTTTGAATTTGAATCACATGACCATGGGGATGCTACAACAGTTGTAAGCATGAAAAACGGTCCAACGTCATTTTTTTCAGTGCCGTTGTGACTTTGAACAGTCACTAAACAACTGTTGTAAGTCAAGGACTACCTGTATTAAGTGGCTACAATGGCTTTATATACACCAACATGCTCTCAATGTGGGAAATTTATTCGTTCTGTTTGTACACTGCCATCCATTTATCTCAGTGTAAATATTGTGGATCTTCAATTATTAAAATCTCCGAGTGAGAAAATACTACAGTAATTGCAGCAATTTTTATTGTACAGCTTTACTCTTGATCCAACTAAAATGAATAATTACTATCCTGAATAAAACATCTGACTTGACTCAAGTGTTGGCATATGTGCTGGTATCACTGCTCTTGGTATTCCTGGATGAAACTGTTTTAATCCTAGTGTGATCTAATTTATCTCTGAGATCAAAACTTCCTTTATGAATGACCTACATCAGATGGTACACTGGCAGTTGGCGACAATTCCACTGTTCTTTCAAGACAATTTTATTTAGTATAGTCACCCAGCATATTTAAAGATGCCTTATAGTTACTGAATGGGAGGCATTTTTATGTTATTACAGTATTAATAACTAGTTAATGCTAGTTATTACTTCAGGATTAACCTCAAAAGGTGGAGAGATTTTTAACCACGTGTTTGGTGGAATATAGCAGAGTTGGGCAATTCACAAGCAGCCTAGATCCAGCAGAAACTATCAAGACACCATCATCAAAATGCACCAAAATAACAGGAGGTTTGTGTTTGTGTCAACATTTGGTACAACTGTACCCTCATCACTCATGATCTAATAACATTTAACTGGATTGTTGCAGACATTTCTAACATTACGGTTTTTAACCAAACATTGTGATTGGTTTAACATGACACCATCAGAATACCAATTTGAATTTAGGCAGTATAATTGATTTCTTGCAAAATAATAAAAATGTGCCAGGGGGTATTTAATGATACAGGTAGTCCTTGACTTACAGCCAGTCGTTCAATGACCGTTTGAAGTTACAATGGCACTGAAAAAAGTGAGTTATGACTGTTTTTCACACTTACAACCGTTGCAGCATCCCCATGGTCATGTGATCAAAATTCGGACACTTGTGTCCTTGGGGGTCATGTGATCACCTTTTGCGACCCTCTGACAAGCAAAGTCAATGGGGAAGCCAGATTCACTTAACAACCGTGTTATTAACAATTGCAGTGATTCACTTAACTCCTGTGGCAAGAAAGGTCATAAAATGGGGAAAAATTCACTTAACGTGCGTCTTGCTTAACAATGGAAATTCTGAGCTCAATTGTGGTTGTACATTGAATACTAACTATATTAAAGTTTATATTGTTTTATGTCTCGGGTCCCCAACCCCTGGGCCGTGGCTGGTTGGGAACCGGGCCACGTAAGCGGCAAGGGAGCGGGACAGCGCATGTGAAACTCCATTTGCACAAAAGGAGCTTCGCAAGTGAGTGTGCTCACCCGCTACAGATAGTCCTCAACTTACAACCACAATTGAGCCCCAAATTTATGTTGTTAAGTGAGTTTTGCCCCATTTTACGACTTTTCTTGCCACATTTGTTAAGTGAATCACTGCAGCTGTTAAACTAGTAACATGGTTGTTAAACGAATCTGGTCACAAAAGGGGATCACATGACTCCGGGACACTGTGGCCGTCATAAATATGAGTCAGTTGTCCAGCATCCGAATGTAAATCATGTGACCATGGGGATGCTACAACGGTCATGTGTGAAAAACGGTCATAAGTCACTTTTTTCAATGATGTTAACTTTGAATGGTCACTAATGAACTGTTGTAAGTTGAGGACTACCTGTACTCACACAGAACTATCCCCCCCCTACCCCGCTGCCGTCAGTCTGCAGAGCCGGAAAAATTGGGGACCATCATTAATTTTGTACACCCAAGCTGGGTTTCTTCCAGAGGTGTGGATGCTAACTCCCAGAATTCCCAGCAATGGTTATCCTGGATGGAGAATGCTGGGAGTTGAAGTCCACATATCTTGAGGACACCAAGTTTGAGGAAAGCTGGCTAAAAAAATCATATCCATAAACACAATGTATTTGAAACACTAAGGAAACTATCAAGTTGCTGGACTGAAAGTTTATTTTCTCTGTCCCTTGATACTATTTTTTTCCTCATCACAAATACTAATTATCTATCTATCTATCATCTATCTATCTATCTATCTATCTATCTATCTATCTATCTATCTATCTATCTATCTATCTATCTATCTATCTATCTATCTATCTATCTATCTATCTATCTATCTATCTATCTATCTATCTACCTACCTACCTACCTACCTAGCTATCTATCTTGCTATCTCGCTATCTTGCTATCTGCCTATCATCTCTCTCTCTCATCTATCAGTTTATTTTCTCTGTCCCTTGATACTATTTTTTTCCTCATCACAAATACTAATTATCTATCTATCTATCTATCTATCATCTATCTATCTATCTATCTATCTATCTATCTATCTATCTATCTATCTATCTATCTATCTATCTATCTA
>QLTV01002667.1:2035320-2045390 GCA_003457575.1 Thermophis baileyi
TATCTATCTATCTATCTATCTATCTATCTATCTATCTATCTAGTTTTACTAAAAAAAAAACCCTCTAATTTTGAAACCACCTCTCATGGATCACTTTCAGGCATCCAGAGTTGGAACCACCTGGCAACTCCAAAAATTAGTAGTATTTCCATGTATGTTAGGCATTACTACATTTCAGAGAATATACGTAAGGCCTGGCAACAGTTCTGGACCAAATTCATAGTGGCTGACATATTTAAAAAATAAAAGAGAAATTCAAGGTCCTTATGTTTGCCAGAATATTGTATACAGTTTCACGCATGCTGGAACCCAATGTTGAGAGGCCACCCATCTGGGCAATTGCTCTAACCTTTAGCCTTCTACACTCCTGGTTCCAACGCCCTTCTAATGGAGTGCAATATGTCTAGTTACATCAGATGGAGAATGAATATATTAATATCCTACCAGATGCCAATTTCCGAATCCAGACCAGATCTAACAAGGCTCAAACAATGTTTAACTGTATGTCAACAGAGTGTAGGCTAAAACGTCAACTACATATGTTCCACACACAAACCTACTCTCATTCTAAAGATGTACTTGAACAGTGGGAATTAATACAGGTAGTCCTCGAGTTATGACCACAATTAAGCCCAAAATTTCTGTTGCTTAGCAAGACACTTGTTGAGTTTTATCCCATTTTATGACCTTTGTTAACCACAGTGGTTAAGTGAATCACTGCGGTTGTTAAGTGAGTAACACAATTGTTAAGTGAATACAGCTTCTCCATTGACTTGGCTTGTCAGAAGGTCTCCAAAAGGGGATCACATGACCCTGGGACACTGTAACTGTCATAAATATGAGCAAGTTGCCAGCTGGCTGAATTTTGATCACATGACCATGGGGACACTGCAATGGTCATAAGTGTGAAAAACGGTCATAAGTCACCTTTTTTCTGTGCCGTTGTAAGTTCGAACAGTCACGAAATAACTGCTGTGTAAGTCGAGGACTACCTGTCCAGAGGGGAAACATATTATTGCTGTAACACGCATAAAGGCAGAATGAACTTTTTGTGATATATAAATGAAGAGTCCCATGCAGAATACTTTAGTTACTTTTAGGTTTCTTGGGAGGTCTTTCCTTCTGTTATGATAATTAATCAATATTAGCTTCAGCCCTTATTTTAATAGGCATCTCTCCCTGTTAGAAAACTTTCCACTTTGTGCAATTATGCTTCCCAGAACAGAAGCAGCTGATTTACCTTGTAAGATTCACTACAGCTCAACTAGCAGTAAGGTACTTTTGAAACACTTGCTAATGCTGATGACAAATATTAGGCTAAAAGATTTAAACACTAATTGGTATCAGGACGGAATTGGATAATTTACCTCTATGAAATAATCTGATTTTTTTTTTACAGATAAACAGCTGTATTTGCAACCTCTATTTCTTCAACTTGAAAAAGATTGACATGAATATGGGTGCATATTTTAAAAATATGCTTGAAAGACCTTGCAAGCTGTTTTGAAGGTGGGATTACAGAATGCTTTTAAAAGACTGAAGGGTTTGACTGGACGAGGCAGTGCCACATAATATTTCCATTTTCCCTCTTATTTAAACAAAAGACTATGAAAAAGCAGTTTCGGTTCTAGCTTCATGGTTGTTTTTGGAGATAATTTAGACAGCAGCTATTTAGATTAAGCATTTCCCCCCATACTCTTTCAGTTTTCGTCCCTCTAACTTGTATATCTTAGTACAGTGATGGCGAACCTTTTTTTGCTCGGGTGCCAAAAGGGCGTGCACACGTGCGGGAACGCGCACGCGTGTGCCCACACCCATAATGCAATGCCCCCGCGTGCATGCGCGCACAACCCCCACGCTGCCCCCACTCGCATGCACACAGGACTCATTGAAGCCTCCAGAGCCTGTGGATGGCGAAAAACGGATTCCAGCTGATTTTCGGCCTTCTGGAGGGCAGGGTGAGGTCATTTTCACCTTCCCCAGGCTTCAGGAAAGCCTCCGGAGCCTGTGGATGGTGAAAAACGGACCCAATGGCCCAACAGGAGGCTTTCCTGAAGCCTGGGGAGGCTGAAAAACGGCCCAACGGCCCAACCAGAAGTTCGTTTCCGAACTTCCGGTTGGGCCGTTGGGTCCATTTTTCACCATCCACAGGCTCCGGAGGCTTTCCTGAAGCCTGGGGAAGGTGAAAACATCCTCCCCCCCGCCCTCCAGAAGGCTGAAAATCAGCTGGCCAGTGCGCACATGCGCGCTGGAGCTGACATAGGGCAACGCCTCGCGTGCCCTCAGATATGGCTCCGCGTGCCACCTGTGGCACGCGTGCCATAGGTTCGCCATCTCTGTCTTAGTATGTTATGACGTGAAATTGTTGTACATCTGTACCTAATATGTATGTTAAAATGTTATTTTTCACCTGGAGCTGCCTTAGCCATTGGGGAAGGTGATAAATTGATTTAATAAACACAAACAAGGAATATGACTCCTGTCTACAGTCATCAAAAGAGCTTGGCCAAACTTTCTGACACTTTTTCATTTCTCTCAGTGACATGAATTGGCAGCTATTTGTTTATTTATTCATTCAATTTCCATAGCAGCTCAACTCGACCAAGTGACTCTGGGTGGCTTACAATTCTAAAATTACAGAACAATTAAAACAATAAAATGGTAAAAACATCCAGAAAATAAATACAAACAGCAGCCGAGATCATTAATCAACTAACAACAGAGCCAAGGAAAGGGGCCCTTAACACATTCCGAATCTCAGGCCCAGGTACACAGCCAAGTTTTTAAAGCCTTTATAAAGGCCAGCAGGATTGGGGCCGTTCTGATCTTCAAGGGGAGGATATTCCACAGAGTAGGGGCTACTGCAGAAAAAGCCCCTCTTCTAGTCCCTGCCAATCAACACTCTTTGGGCTCACGGGATCTGCAAAATGCCCAAACTGCTGGATCAAATTGGATGAGTAGAGACTTTGGAAAAGGACGGTCCCTCGGGTAGGAATGGGACAACTTGTCACAGCCAACTCGCCGTGGCCAACTCACCATGGCCAACTCGTCGCAGGACAACTCGCTGGGGGACAATTTAACAATTCTATTTAATTATTTAAAATAAATAAAAATTATTTTAACTTGTGCCATTCACATTTCATTCTGTCCCTCCTTTTGCATCCTTTCTTTAATGATTCTATTCTACCATTTCTTTCATATTAGTGTAACTCTTGTCCTGCAGCCAGTTGGCCATGGAAAGTTGGCTGTGGCAAGTTAGCCACGTTGAGTTGGCCGTGGCGAATTGGCTGTGGCGAATTGTCATAGACTCCCCCTCGGGTACCCCAATCCCAAGGCATGTAGGGCTTTAAAGGTGACAACCAACATCTTGAATTGGCCCCAGAAACACACCGGCAACCAGTGCAGCTTATGTAATAGTGGTGTTACATGTGCCGTGCATCCAGCACCATTTACTATCCACACAGCCATATTTGCACCAGTGGAAGTTTCTGAATGGTTTTCAAGGGCAGCCCCATGTAGAGTGTGCTGTAGTAATCTAAGCGAGAGGTGAGCAGGGCCTCGCAGTTCAATTAACCTGGATTCAGTTGACGACTTTCTGATAAATAAACCTTTGATCATTTTTTCTTCTATCTTCTGACACATGCACACACACACAACCACACACACATGGATGCCCTCTGTATTGGTGAGTAATTTTGTTCCAGGATGTTCCTCTTAAGTGAGCTTTCCTGGGCCTCTTCATTTCATGGACTAATGAGATTTCAGTGGTATAAACACCTCCTGGTCGATTTTAGGATCACTGGCCTCCTTTCTCTGGATTAAAGTCAACAATTCACCTTCAACAGTCATTAGAGCTAAGCTCATTTCAGCTTCCAGACATTTCAGCTTCCAGACATTTCAGCTTCCAGAAATTACCTCAATTTCTCAACTTCTTCCCATCAACCTCCTGGGTGTTTTCAACTTTCCCCTTTGTCACCCCCATATATCCTGTCCCATCATTCCTATAAGAATCTATAGATAAGAATCTATAGATAATCTAAATTATCTTCTACAGGTAGTTTGGACTTACTAACACAGTTGGGACCGGAATTTCTGTCATTAAGTCATTGTAGTTGTAAAGTCAAGTTGGACCCAATTTTAAGACAATTTTTATGGTGGTTGTTAAACAGATCACCATAGTTGTTAAGCAAATTACATAGTTAAGCAAATCCAGCTTCCCCAATGTGTATGTGTTTTTGGTCGAAAGAGTCGGTTGCTAAGCACCTGAATTGCTACCACATGACAATGGGGGTAGTATGATGGTCATAAGTGCAAGTACAGGTCATAAGTCACTTTTTCCAAGGGCGTCGTAACTTTGATCTGCTGTTAAACGAACAGTTGAAAGTCAAGGACTAGCTGAATTCCAGATCCTTATCAGCAAAACTTAGACTATACAGGTAGTCCTCGACTTACAACAGTTCATTTAGTGACCGTTCACAGTTACAACGGCAATGAAAAAAGTGACTTATGACCATTTTTTACACTGATGACCGTTATAGCATCTCCATGCTCACGAGATCAATATTCAGACCCTTGGCAACTGACTCATATTTAGGATGGCTGCATGTCCGGGGTGTGTGTGTGTGTGTGTGTGTGTCACATGATCCCCTTTTGCGACCTTCTGACAAGCAAAGTCAACGGGGAAACCAGATTCACTTAACAACCGTGTTACTAATTTAACAACTGCAGTGATTCACTTAACAAATGTGGCAGGACAAGTTGTAAAAATGGGGCAAAACTCACTTAACAAATTTCTCACTTAACAACATAAATTTTGGGCTCAAATTGTGGTCGTAGTTGAGGACTACCTGTAGTTGGTACAATTTACGTGGGCGGAATCAAAATAGATGGCGTGTAAGCCTCTGCAATAAATACAATCTTAAGAGGGGAAAAATAACATTACCTTTGAAATGAAACCTGTAAAAATAACCAGACCAAAAACTAATTTCTGGTGCTAAATATAAAACACTTTTTAGTGGGTATTAACAAGGAGTAATTTCTTCTGAACAGCTCATTACCATTTTCTTACTTCGGGGAAGTGGCCTTGCCAAAAACTATGAGCTGTTCATCTTACAAAAAAATGAACGAGGAGAGCACTACACTTTTTATGGAAACTATCATTTTCTATCCAAACAACAGACATTAATCTGCATTCAATTTTGCAGTGCCTGTTTTATAGCACCAATACAGATAGTCCTTGACTTACAACGACAATGAAGCCCAAAATTTATGTTGTGAAGTGGGACAGTTAAGTGAGTTTTACCCCATGTTACGAACTTCCTTGCCACAACTGTTAAGTGAAGCATTGCGGTTGTTAAAAGTAGTAGCATAGTTGTTAAGTGAATTTGGCTTCCCCATTGACTTTGCTTGTCAGAAGGTCACAAAAGGAGATCGATCACATGAAGCTGGGACACTGCAATAGGTCACAAATATGAGTCCGTTGCCAAGTGGGTAAAATTTTGATCACATGACCATGAGGATACTACAATGGCTATAAGTGTGAAAAGCAGTCATAAGTCACTTTTTTCAGTGCCGTTGTAACTTTGAACGGTCACTAAATGGACTGTTGTAAGTCGAAGACTACCTGTATTAATACACACCTTGGTTCTCCCCCATTATGTTATTCAAGAAATGATTACTGGCTGATAACCCCAACCCTAACTCTAGACTTTTGGTTGGCTGGTTGCTTAGGGACTGTTCAATGTTACGATGCCCACCCCCCAAAAGATATTTACAACCCAATTGCAAAGTTCTGAAGACTGGAACACCCCCCTCCCAAATCCACTCAACAACATGGTTGCATTTATGGCCATTGGCAGCATCCCATGACTGTGATTTATATTTTTACCGAAAACAATCATTTTCTTCCAAAAATTACCCATGGTGTTGGCTTAATGACCATGGATTCACTTAAAGGCCATGGTGATTTGTTTAACAACTGCCACAAAAAAAAAAGGCTTGTAAGTTGGGTTTGGTCACATGATGACCCATCCTGACTTACAACCGTAATGGGAAGTATCCATTATGGTCGTAAATTGAGGACTATCTGTATTATTATTTTGCTTCGTTTGACACAGAAATCCAAGCAGCTCTAAACTCCTTCAACAGAGGTAGACTGTCACAGTGTTCAGCAGGGTATTAATATTTTGGCGGTATGGTTACAATTTGATTTATAGTCCTTATCTTATTTTATGCATCTCACCCAAACTCTGAAAGACATTTGGAGTCTCCTTTGCTGCCTGCTAAACAAATAATCCCCTCACCACTGTCAAATTATTCACTAAGGCTGCATTACTATTACTATTAGTCTTCTCATTGTTCCTATCATCCATCTCCTCCCACTTATGACTGTATGACTGTAACTTGTTGCTTGTATCCTTATGATTTATATTGATATTGTTTCCTGATTGCTTATTTGAACCCTATGACCATAATTAGGTGTTGTACCTCATGATTCTTGACAAATTTATTTATTTATTTATTTATTTATTTATTTATTTATTTATTTATTTATTTATTTATTTATTTATTTATTTATTTATTTATTTATTTATTTATTTATTCATTCATTCATTCATTCATTCATTCATTCTTATTTCTATGCCGCCCAACTCCCGGAGGACTCTTGTCTTTTTATGTTCACTGAGAGCATATGCACCAAAGACAAATTCCTTGTGTGTCCAATCACACTTGGCCAATAAAGAATTCTATTCTATTCTAAAAAAAAAACTTGGAATAGTTGAACAGAGCCATTCTCCTGCATTGCCTAAATAGTCTGTGAGCATAACAAGCTAGACCAGGTGTGTCAAACTCAAGGCCCACGGGCCGAATCCAGCCCGCGGGGTGCTTAGATCTGGCCCATGGGGCCACTCTGGAAACAGCAAAGGACCTTGACCCGGCACAGGCCGACCGGGCGCTGATCTACAACCTGATGGCAACTGGCAGCGTGCTGGAGGAGGCCGTGGCAGCTGAAAACGGAGCTCGAGAGGGGCATATGCAGCCCTCCCGAGCTCCGTTTTCGCTGGCAGCGTGCTGGAGGAGGCTGTGGCAGCCGAAAACAGAGCTTGGGAGGGCCATGCATCCGGCCCCCCGAGGTCAAACACAACCCTGATGGGGCCCTCAATGAAATCGAGTTTGACACCCCTGAGCTAGACTGAAGGCTGGGCTGAGAGCAAAATGGCAGAGACATATTATTTGCATTTATTACAGGTAGTCCTTGACTTACAACAGTTCATTTAGTGACCATTCAAAATGAAAAAAAGTGACTTATGACCGTTTTTCACAGTTACGACCTTTCCAGCATCCCCATGATCACGTGATCAAAATTCAGGTGCTTGGCAACTGGTTCATACTTATGACCATTGCAGCATCCCGGGGTCATGTGATCCCCTTTTGCGACCTTCTGACAAGCATGGGGAAGCTGTTCTGACCTAGGCTTCCTGATAAAGCATAAATCACAAACGTAGTCCCAAAAAACCTCTTTTTATTTCAACGGCTGTGAATTATTTTCATTCACAGCCGTAATAAGTCCCAAACAGGTTTAATTAGTCCGCCAGAAGTCTGCCAAAGTCTTTCAGAAGAATGCTGATAAGCACCAACCTTTATCTCTCTTGACACGCTGCCAAAGACCTAATTGGCAAGTAGCTTTGCAAGGCCAAACGGAGCACAGAGTCAGAATTGAGCTGCTGAGTTACACCGACCAGAATTGAACCAAGTTGCTTCCTGCAAAGCTCACATCCGTTTGTTCCACTTTGATGTCCTATGGGAGGGGCCAATCATCTCCAAGCCTTACTCCCGAGTAGTCCTTTTTTTTTTTAACTGTTCTTGCCTTCTGGCAGCTCTGCGCATGCGCGCATTGGGAACAGGCTTCCCCTGTTCCTCTGCCTCGCTGATGTCAGCCTCTGGAGGCTCCGGAGTTAGCACAGACCTCCCAGATGGCCCTGGCCCCATCTCTGCCTCCGACACAGAGCCTTCTCCAGACTCCAGGACTGGCCCATGTTCCTCCCCAGCCTCCTCGCAGTCCGACTCTGCTGCCAGCTCCGCAGGTCGCTGGCAGACCACAACAGAAGCCAGCTTCACTTAACAGGTTACTAACTTATCAACTGCAGTGATTCACTTTACAACTGCGGCAAAAATGGTTGTAAAATGCGGCAAAGCTCACTTAACAAATGTCTCATTTAACAACAGAAATTTTGGGTTCAATTGTGGTCGAAAGTTTGAGGACTATCCGTAGTAGCATACCGGTAATTACGTCTCTCTGCAGTTTGCCTCCAAACACATGGACATAAATAGGTACCTGGTCATTATTTTCAATTACACTATCAATCCTATTTTATTTTTTTGATGTCATAGGGGGAAAAAGTATATTTTCATTTATTTCTTTTGGTCTGGCTGTTAACAGCTCATATCAGAATTCACATTTCATTCTCTTAAGACATGTAAGCTGGTAGAAACTCAAGGTCACAACAATCTGAAATGAAATTCTTTCTGAAGGAGAAAATTAACTGCAGCCCTCATTAGGCAGCTCAACTGCAGAAGGTTTCATTCTCAAGTTGTATATTATAGCTCTTCCTGTTCACACATTTACTCCAAAATAGGCAACAGATGTGATTTTTATTCCTAGTGAGATCAGCTGCTTTGCATACGAAATGAAAAGAAAGGTCCCTAACCTGCCATAGGAAATGAAATACCTCTTAAATATTGTTCTACTTGGCCAAAATCTTGAAACCATCTTGAAAGGATATTATCAGGTCTTCCAAAATGTTCAGTTCAAAGACAAATAATAAATAATCGTTTGTAGTAACTCTAGCAAGCTGCCTATTTGCTTACATTATCTTTCACTTAAACAGTGTGAGCCGCAACTGTAATTTTTTTTTTTTACCGGTTTATGAATTTTGATGTAAACACAAATTGGGTTCGGTGCCATTTGTGGTTGATGAAGCAGCTTCACATCATAGTTTGATATTCTGATTTGGTAGCCTCATGTACTTTTGAGTCGGTTCATCTAAATAAAACTAAAATCAAAATCATGATAACAGGCATTTAAAAATTAATTCACTCTCCTGCCATCAGACTAAGGAAAGAGTAAAGATTGGTGTTCTGGTGAGATGAATTCAACTAGTCCTGGAGAAAGAGAAAAATCCTTCCATATTTATGAGTAGATTTTGTTTCTGGTCATTAAAGCCAAAATCATCTCCTTTTTATCCTATATTTGTATGCATCTTTGTGGGAAGAAAAGATGTATGCCCTGCATGGGGGCATAATGAGTTTTTATCTCTGTCTAGGGTGACTCAGAATTAAAAAAGGGAGTCTGACAAGGATGCATATTACCCTCTTATCTGTTTAATTTATACAGTTATGATGGCAGGTTTTGAAATGCTGGAATCAAAACAGGAGGCCCAAACACTGATAATTTAAGATAGGCAGACAACTGCTGCTTTGCTAGCCAAAAGTAAAGAAAATGGAGACGAGTTCATTAAGAAAGTTAAAACTGGAAAATGAAACATCTGGTTAATTGTGAACATTAAAAAGAAATAATAATAATAATAAAAAAAGCCAAAAAGACCATCGACCAGCATGTTTAGTGGGCTTAGAATTCACGGTGGAAAAATGATGGTGATAAAAGGGCTTGAGGAAGGCTGAGACAACTCAGCTAACTATTAACAGCTCGTCTGTCTGGAATCCACACTGTATATCGGACATTAATACAATCGAGCGGGTCCAGAGGTATTTCACGAGAAGAGTACTCCACTCCTCTGCTCACAATAGAATCCCTTATGCCATCAGGCTTGAAATTTTGGGCTTGGACAACCTTGAACTTCGCCACCTACGGTCTGACCTAAGCATAGTACACAAAATTGTCTGCTACAACGTCCTACCTGTCAACGACTACTTCAGCTTCAACCACAATACACGGGCAAACAATTGATACAAACTTAAAGGGAACCGCTCCAAACTCGAAGGCAGAAAATACGACTTCAGCAACAGAGTGGTCAATGCCCGGAATACACTACCCGACTCTGTGGGTTCAT
>QLTV01002667.1:2045467-2055520 GCA_003457575.1 Thermophis baileyi
TCAGAGTAGCGACATAGAAAACTTAAGAAAACAATAGGAAGACTGGAGGCACTTGGTTTAATGGAGGAAAGAAAGGAGTTTCCTGTATCTGAGAGAAAGGAAGGAGGGAATGAGTGACTGGGCTGTGAACTCCTAGGCCGGGAGTAAGATGTAAGGTGTTGAAAAAAGATGGGGCCAATCCTGGAATAGAAAAACTAGATTCAAATGTCTATGGAGATTCTCAGTCATCCAGGTCATGGTTGTCCCAAAGGTGCTTTTTTTCAAGAGGCAACTGGACTTTCTTGTTTTTCTTTTTTTCAAGAAGCTGAAGAAACTTCTTGAATGAGAAGAGAAATATCTTCAAAGAAAAACAAGAAAGTCCAGTTGCTTCTTGAAAAAAGCACCGCTGGGATAGATTCAAATGAGTTCGCATTTTGCAATTTTAAGGGTTTTTGTTTTGGGGCGACCTACTTATCTTGTAAGTAGTGCAAGATCAGAAAACGTGGAGAGACCTGGCCCATAGAATCGCCAAGAGTCGGACATGACTGGGTTGATGGATATCATGATCATGATCATGATCATCCTCATCCTATCTTGTGGATTCACAAGTTTGGCTTTCTGTGAAACTGAGAGTTTTATAATATTCTGTTTAAATCATTCTGTAAGTGGACCTTCCCTGTAGCCTTTTTGTGATGGCAGTTGTGACACTCTTAAATTTCACATACATCCATGAGCCCCATAGGAGAAGACAGACTCCCAAAACAGGCAAGTGCTAAACTCAGCTGGTAAGGCTAACAGTTAGTTATCCAGGCAATAATTCTGAAGTAAGCATTAAAAAGAATATAAAAAAATATTTTTCAAAAACTATTATTTTAAGCACATTGGTTTTCAATATTTTCTGGCAGGGGCTAGTAGATTTAATTCTTTAACTTCTGTCTTAAATAACTGCTATTTTATGAGCACCTTCAACTATGCCTCATCATTTGCAAAGTAGGGATAACTTGGTATATAAAAAGACCATTAGCATATTCTTAAATTCTGAAAACATACAGATGCATATAGTAAGTAGCATTATAGTTTGAGATTGCAATATTATCCACTCTTATGTAAGGATAATTTAATAATTATTATGAGCCGCGGTGGCGCAGTGGTTAGAGTGCAGCCTACTTCTGCTGACTGACTGCAATTTGGCAGTTCGATTCTCACCAGGCTCAAGGTTGACTCAGCCTTCCATCCTTCTGAGGTGGGTAAAACGAGGACCCAGATTGTTGTGGGCAAGATGCTGACTCTGTAAACCGCTTAGAGAGGGCTGCAATGCACTGTAAAGCGGTATATAAGTCTAAGTGCTATTGCTATTGTAAAGATGTCTAAGTTTGAAGACACAGCCATACAAGGTCCTTTGTAGTTCATAGCCAGGAATTGAACAAAAAGAAATGCATTTATAGAACTCCATTAACAAAGTTAATGGTGAAAACTACTGGAATCAGAGGAAGATTTTCAAATTCACATTGCATTACTTCAAGCATTTAGGCAGGAGTTATACCAGGTACTAAAATATCTGGTAAATGTTGAATTACGCTCCTGTGCTCTTGTTACTCCATGGCTAAGTAGATTTTGAGTGGAAAGTTCCATAGTTATTATAGTTAAAAACGAATCAAAGCACCAGATTAAAATTGAGATGAATGGAATTTCCTTCACCTAAATCCCGACAAATTTGCAGTCTCGTATAGTCTAAAAATATCCTTGTTTTTCATCTTTGTCCAGAGTCTACTGACATACAATCAGAATAAACAGAATAACAGAATTGGAAGGGACTTTGGAGGTCTTCTAGTCCAACTCCCTGCACAAGCAGGAGACCCTACACCATTCCAGACAAGTGGCTGTCCAGTCTCTTCTTAAAAACCTCCAGTGATGGAGCAGCCACAACTTCTGGAGGCAAACCGTTGCACTGGTTAATTGTTCTCACTGTTAGGCAATTTCTCCTTAGTTCTAGGTTGCTTCTCTCCTTGATGAGTTTCCATCCATTGCTTCTTGCCTTGCCTTCAGGTGCTTTGGAAAATAGGTTTACTCCCTGTTCTTCTTTGTGGCAACCCCTCAAATATTGGAAGACTGCTATCATGTCTCCCCGAGTCCTTCTTTTCACTAAACTAGACATACCCAATTCCTGCAACCATTCTTCATATGTTTTAGCCTCTATCAATTTTTATCTATAATCTATCTATAATCCTCTATCTCTCACTGCTTTTCTTCCTAGCAAACTCTTCAAAGTCAGGTAATGTTATTTCATTATAATACAGAAGCATTCTTTGGGGTTGCCCAATTCAGACAAAGAACCAAAGGCCATGGATTAAACCTGTGTTGCATCATTACACCAATGCGGTGACCTGCATACCTGCATCAAACTAGGGCTACCAATACATAAGAGGCACATTTACTTGATGATATCATCACATATGTTGTCAATTTGATATCAATACAGTTTGCTGTGAATGCCCCTGTAAAGAATTACAGCTATTCTCACAAGATGCCAATTCTGTTATAATGAAGCACGATCAAAACACAATTAAGACTATTTTTAGACTGTATTAAATGGTTACCAACGCAGGAACTAACTACTAATCTTCTATCATAAATCAGAAAAGTCTCTTTCTATGATGTTAAGAGTTTGGATCTTGAAATCAGACCAGGAAATAAAGCTAGGAAATAAGATATCTGATAGCAATCTTAAGCTGTCTACGAAGGAAACGATAGCTCCAGCTAATGAAAGCCACTA
Source organism: Thermophis baileyi (assembly GCA_003457575.1). NCBI lineage: Eukaryota > Metazoa > Chordata > Lepidosauria > Squamata > Dipsadidae > Thermophis > Thermophis baileyi. The sequence continues at coordinate 2,048,220 of QLTV01002667.1, forward strand.
AGGGATCCAAGAAATCCAGTAGGAACGCATTTTCTCCATTTATTCCTCCGCACAGGTTATTCATTAAGGTGCTTGGTGCCCCAAACCCAGGTACAAAGCAAAGATGGACAGAAATAATCAGTGCCATCCCCAAAAATGCTTGGAGTTGAAAGATTTCATCATGGCTACCTCTCTTTCGGTACCATAATGAATATCCCTTAGGGCAGAGATGGCGAACCTATGGCACGTGTGCCACAGATGGCACATGGAGCCATATCTGAGGGCACGCGAGGCGTTGCCCTATGTCAGCTCCAGCGCGCATGTGCGCACTGGCCAGCTGATTTTCGGCCTTCTGGAGGGCGGGGGGGGGAGTTGTTTTCGCCTTCCCCAGGCTTCAGGAAAGCCTCCAGAGCCTGTGGATGGTGAAAAATGGACCCAATGGCCCAACCGGAAGTTCGGAAATGAACTTCCAGTTGGGCCGTTGGGCCGTTTTTCAGCCTCCCCAGGCTTCAGGAAAGCCTCCTGAAGCCTGGGGAAGGTGAAAACGGCCCAACCGGAAGTTCGTTACCAAACTTCCGGTTGGGCCGTTGGGTCCGTTTTTCACCATCCACAGGCTCCGGAGGCTTTCCTGAAGCCTGGGGAAGGTGAAAATGACCTCACCCTACCCTCCAGAAGGCTGAAAATCAGCTGGAATCCGTTTTTCGCCATCCACAGGCTCTGGAGGCTTCAACGAGTCCTGTGTGCATGCGAGGGGGGCAGCATGGGGGTTGTGCGCGCATGCGCGTGGGGCATTGCATTATGGGTGTGGGCACACGCGCGCGCGTTCCCGCACGTGTGCACGCCCTTTTGGCACCCGAGCAAAAAAAGATTCGCCATCACTGCCTTAGGGCAAAAGATCATACTGAGATATTCTTTGCTAGTTTAGCCAGTACAAACAAAATAGCACTAGCAATAGCCCTTAGACTTATATACCGCTTCACAGTGCTTTATTAAGCGGTTTACAGAGTCAGCCTATTGCCCCCAACAATCTGGGTACTCATTTTACCGACCTCTGAAGGATGGAAGGCTGAGTCAACCCTGAGCGGGTCAGAATCAAACTGCCGAACTGCAGTCAGCCGGCAGTCAGCAGAATTAGCCTGCAATACTGGATTCTAACCACTGCACCACCGTGGCTCATCATTTACCCAAAGACATATCTCATCATGTTTTCTTTCATAATTCTGTTTTTTTTCATAATTTTTCATAATCTAAGCCTCTCTTTCTATTAAAAAAAGACAGTGGTCAAGAAATTAAATACCCCTGCATTACATACATGTAAGAGGCATTAAGGTGGTTTTTAAGACCCAGTTATTCAAAGATCCATGCTGTCTATCAGCAATCCTGGAATATAAAGGCACAAGTGCCCCTTGTTTTTCTCTCTACTGGCAGTCCTCGACTTATGACCACAACTGAGCCCAAAATTTCTGTTGTTAAGTGAGATGTTTGTTAAGTGAGTTTTGTCCCATTTTATGACCTTTCTTGCCACAGTTGTTAAATGAATCACTGCAGTCGATAAGTTAGTCACACGGTTGTTAAGTGAATCCGGCTTCCCCTTTGATTTTGCTTGTCCAAAGGTTGCAAAAGGGGATCACATGACCTTGGGACACAGCAACGGTCGTAAGTATGAACCAGTTGCCAAGCTTCTGAATTTTGATCACATGATCGTGGGAATGCTACAAAGGTTGTAAATGTGAAAAATGGTCATTTTTTTCAGCGCCGTTGTAACTTTGGTCACTAAATCAACTGTTGTAAGTCGAGGACGACCTGTGTTCCAATGTTTCTCAACCTTGGCAACTTTAAGATGTGTGGACTTCAACTCCCAGAATTCCCCAGCCGGCCTTGCTGCCACAGAGGTTAAGAAACACTGCTCTATTCAGATGCCAGGCAGAAACGATGGCTTCAGCCTGTGGTTTTTCTGAGAAAACGTAATACAGCACTCTACAAAACTATATAAACATGAGAAAGACTTGCTACAGAAGTGGCAATGCTAAGAGAAACAAATACAGATTTTAGAGCTCAGAGTAAGCCAAGTGGGAACAAACATCCTGAAGAGATTTCTAGAGACTAAGCAAATAGAGCCCAGTGGAAGACAGCAGGGCCTGGCTGATTTCCTGCATCGTGTTATAATGTGATTTTCCACGATTTTAGTTAGCACGATATATGTACTGTGGTTTGTAAACTCTGCCTTTCTAGCTTTAATGCAATGAGGGTAGCCAACCACAACGGCCTATTCAACAAAGCACAGTTGAAATACAGGTAATCCTTGATTTACGAACGGTTGCTTAGCGACCGTCTGAAGTTAGGATGGATCTCCCTGGGAATACTTATGACCTGGATTCATGGTTACGATGATTGACAACCCCCCCACAGTCATGTGACCGCTTTTTAGACACCTGGCAAATGACTATTTGCCACATCCTGTGGTCATGTGACTGTGTTTCACAATGTTTTTGCCAAAAAAGAGCATTGATTTCCGGTTTTCAGAAAAACCTCGCCCATTGCGAACTATTGGTTCATTTAACGACTGCTCCAAAAATGTAGGTTTTTAAAATTGGGTGGATCATGTAGGTGACCCCATTTATGATCATCATGAATTACGACCAGGATGGGGCAGGCCATAACTCGAGGATTCCTCATGTAGTCGGTGAACCTAATTGGTTTTTCAAGGGTATCCTAAGTTTCAACCCATGCTGTTAGTTTTTCAAGTGTGTTTTAACTATCAACCTATGAAATTACTAAAAATGCTACCACTGCTCCAAGGGAAAGCTCTTTCCTGAGAGAGTATATTGTTTTGGAGGGCTTGCTTGGTTTAAAACAGAGGTCTCCAAACTTGACAAACTTTAAGATTTGTGGACTACAACTCCCAGAATTCACCAGCCAGCATTTGGAGATTGGAATTCGGAGACCCCTGGTTTAAAGCAAGGAACAGAACTCAGCTGTAAGGAGAGGTTTAGTCCTGACATCACACATGTTGTAGGGAAACAATGGCCTGAAAGCATTTGCTTCTGTAACTGGCAAGACTTAGCAAAAAAGACAAACGGCAAGAACAAAAGACAGTCAAGTGTTCAAAGGCATGAGAAAGTGTTCCAAAGAGAAAGAGAAAGAGAAAGAGAAAGAGAAAGAGAAAGAGAAAGAGAAAGCAAGAGAGAGAGTGAGAGCAGACAGTAGCAAGGGCTGGGATCCAAGCATTTTAAATTTCTACAATATGCAAATAGACCTGTGGTCATCTGTATTCACCTTGATTATGTTTATGTTTATACCTATACCTGCTATCTTGTACATGTTTGACAAACAAACAAATAAATAAATAAATAAGTGTTTTGTTCATTCATTAACATATTGGTCTTGCTGCAGGAGAAAAAGTAATTTATTTATTTGTTTGTTAAATTTATTCCTCCCCCCCCCCGCTGTGGGGCGACTCTGAGCAGTTTACAACAATAAAACGGGCGGGGGGGGGAATGATAAAAAATGTAAACGTAACGATAGCAAAGGAATAAAATCATGAAAACAAACAATGGAAGTACAATAATATGAAATTTAAAAAAGATGGGGTGTGGGTGGGAGCAAAAAGCAGGGCGGGGGGGGGAATGATAAAAAATGTAAACGTAACGATAGCAAAGGAATAAAATCATGAAAACAAACAATGGAAGTACAATAATATGAAATTTAAAAAAGATGGGGTGTGGGTGGGAGCAAAAAGCACAGGAGGGAGATGGGGTCAGCTAATTAATCCAGTAGCCACCTTCAGTGATGTTCTCTCCTATTGGTCCCTATAGGCGATGACAGGCTGAGCCCGAGGGAGGGGTCTTGAGTCCCTTTGCGCCCACAAGAGCTCTAAGGCTAGCCCACCTTGAATTCCGTTGATTCCTATCTATTGTCAACTCGCTTTGACCGTTAGTAGTTCAGATTCTTGTAGGGAGCTTTAGCATATAACAAACTGAACTGCCTGGGCTCCTGATTTCCTGCGCCTGAAAGTCCCCAGGCCAGGTCTCCAAGTCCTTGCGGAAGGATTGGAGGGTGGGGGCAAACCTCACCCGGGAAAGGGGAGAAGATGGATAGGATATATTACCTAGCTTTTTAAAAATTGTGTAGGTGAGATTTCCTAGATCAAGGACGCAGTGATATTCAAGCAATGGATTAAGGAACTCTGAATGTTTGGGGGGTTCCACGTTAAGAAGATTAATTGTTCAGGCAAGTTGCATTAAATCTCTGTTCTGAGTCACACAGACACCCCTGTATTGGCACACGGCAACAGTTGCACCATGCAGGTCTACTGAGGAACTGAACGTGCACAAAATAATTGTGGACACTGCCTGGTTTTCCTGAAGCAGATTTACAGGGAGGGATTTGCTTGGCCGGCAAATCAGATAAAGAAAATTCCTCAAAAACATTGAATGTTTAAATATTGAGAAGGGATATCATGCAGCTTCATCAATCCACATAAACTACTTCATATAATCACAAATAACTCCTTTTGTAGAACCCTCGTTTGATAGGCATCTGTAACAATCACACTTATTTCATGTAACTCAATAGTATATTCATTTATTCAATACTGAGTAAGCAGCTCTTTTTCCAACACGTTACCCATTCCTTGCTTTTTCTCAGAGTAAGCAATATTAATGTTCGCCATCCATACCATCCATAAACATTTACTCTAGACTTCGTGAAGCTGAACAGAACTTCAGGGTCAATATTTAAATTTAGGGATTGGAGGTTCGGAGTCTCTTTCCGGCAGAACTGAAAACAAAACTTAGCGGAATTATTCTGCACAAGACTTGCATTTTACCTGATGATTCTCTGCGCGGCATACTGATGAAGGGAGCGGAACTGGGCGGACATGTTGGCCAGAGCTGCCAAGCAATTTGTATGAAGGTATTTGTCCTGTTTGAGATGAGACGGGGAAAAACATACACACACATCAGATTATCCTTCCTGTACACTGCAAGGCCTGTCGAAAGGAAATAATTCACTAGTCTTTTCTGTTTACTGGAGGCAGAATTGCAATAAAAACAAGGCAAGGCTGTGTATTCTGATTTGAGGGCTAAGTCTCATTGATAGCTTAAGTCAGGGGTGTGAAACTCGAGGCCCGGGGGCTCGATCTGGCCCGTGGGGTGCTTAGATCTGGCCTGGAAACAGCGAAGGACTGGCCCACGGTGCCTCTGCCAGCGAAAATGGAGCTCGGGAGGACCACGTGCAGCCCTCCCGGGCTCCGTTTTCAGCTGCGACGGCCTCCTGCAGCCCTCTGCCAGTGAAAATGGAGCCCGGGAGGGCCACAGCTACAGGAGGCCGTTGTGGCTGAAAACGGAGCCTCGATGAGTGATGTCGAGCTGGCCATGCCCCCTGGCCATCCCCCCCTGCCCTCCCGAGGTCAAACACAACCCTGATGCGGCCCTCAATAAAATCGAGTTTGACACCCCTGGCTTAAGTCATCCTAGCTCAATAGCTAACGTCTTTTATGGAGGAGTTGCTAAGTTCATCAATGCTAATCAAAATTTAAAGTCCAATCCCCTGCTCAAGGCAGGAGACCTTATACCAGCCCAGTCAATGGTTGTCCAGTTTACTCTGTTAATGCTGCACGGAAGCCTCCGGAAAAAGGAAGAGAATCCTCATAACCTGGTAAAAGATTCTGATTCTGTTTTATTATAGCCCCTCGCAATAAAAGTAATTTTGCTCTTCCTGTGGAGTTGATTTCTTGGTCTGGTCTCCCTAATGGGACTGACAATTGTTCAGATGACAAACAAATACTTTAGCCATTATTATTACTCTGCAGCAAAGCAAGTCAAGAAAGACAGACAGGAGTATGGCTCCTCGCCATTACAACCCACTCTGCATGTTGCAGGCCCGATGCCTAGTTGCCTAAAATAGCTTTGTGTATTCGATGAGAGAGAAAAATAAGTTACTAATGTTTGAGCATTTATATTTTTTACTTCTTGATCAACTCTGGTGTTTTGGTTACAACTAACATTTCCCATATTTTCTTCCTCATTTGCATCTATTTCATCTCCCTTAGAGCAGGGGGTGGGGAACTATGGCCCCTTTATGACCTATGGACTTCAACTCCCAGAATTCCTGAACCAGCCATGCTGGCTCAGGAATTCTGGGAGTTGAAGTCCACAGGTCATAAAGGGGCCACCCCTGCTCTACAGTAATAGAACACTGGGGCTTCATTTCAGATCTCTTTCCTTCTTAGCTCTTCAAAAAAGAGAAAATTCCGCAGGCTTTTACTGTTTTATCAAGGACAGGGCTCTTTATGCAGTATTAGCTTTTGTTAGGGACTTTGGTTAGGGACTGTAGAAAAAGAAATATCTATTCTACTTGAAATAAATCCCAACTACAAAACTTACCCTCGTCCTTGTCATATTGTACTGAATGGTCCTTATTACAACAAGAATCAGAAGGCTCCCCAGTGAAATTTCTGTTAGCACCCGTTCTGAGTACCAAGTAATATTTTTCAATATCTGGAAAGAGAGAGAGAAACACAGCGTATTAACCTTGACAAGCGAACGTCATGCTCTCAATTCAGATTCTATTTCCCAAGGTAGAGAAGTGATGAATGAAACCTCTAGCATGATCTATATTCCAACGTAAAATATTTAAAATAATTTTTTTTAAAAAATCACCCTTTTCAAAGACATCAAGGCCTGACAGCCATAGAAACCTCTCCCACAGGGAGAAATTGTAAAGAAAAGCATGACTGTGTTGGTTGTTTAAGGGGACGATTTGACTAAGAGTGAATCTAATTGTGTTATATCATTAATTAGAAGACCAGCCAAAACTGGGCAAATGTAAACTAACCATGGCTTCCACTTTCCTATTCCGAGTCCAGGGGAACCCCCAAATGGTGCATCTGCTTCTGTATCACTGTAGCTAACAGAGAACAAGATGGCTTCTTGAAAACAGTCACACCTAACTGGGATTCAATCTTTCACTTGTTTCTCCATATCTTTATAGCCTCCGGGCACTTAGAAGACCAAGTTTTCTAAAATATCTTTGGCTTGGCCCAAAGAAGTATATCTGAGAATACCCTCACCCCAAATAGATGATGCCTCCTAGCAGCTTCACATAGACATTGAAAAGCAGGGGAGAGAGGGGGGGAGAGAGAGAGAAGGAGAGAGGGAGGGGAGGGGAGAAAAGGAGGAATGGAATGGAATGGAATGGAATGGAATGGAATTCAGCAAGGTTTCTCTTCCGTACCCCTATTTGCTCTTCTAGGAGAGGGAGAGAGAGAGGGAGGGAGGGAGATGGAGGGAGAGGGGGACAGAGAGAGAGAGAGAGAGAGA
>QLTV01002667.1:2058432-2083406 GCA_003457575.1 Thermophis baileyi
TTCTGCCTCCCCCGTCCCCGCGGGTTGGGAGGAAATGGGGATTTTGCAATATCCTTCCCCTGGAGTGGGGAGGAAATGGGGATTTTGTAGTAACCTTCCCCTGGAGTGGGGAGGGAATGGGGATTTTGCAGTATCCTTCCCCTGGAGTGGAGAGGGAATGGAGATTTTGCAGTATCTTTCCCCTGGAGTGGGGAGGGAATGGGGATTTTGCAGTATCCTTCCCCTGGAGTGGGGAGGGAATGGGGATTTTGCAGTATCCTTCCCCTGCCACACCCACCAAGCCACGCCCACAGAACCGGCAGGGAAAAATTTTGAATTTCACCCCTGCTCTTAATGTGTGTCTAACTAAACATTTGACTAACTCTTGTTAATCCATCCTGACTGTGCGCTTAACAGATGAACATCAGAAATGTCCTGTTCTCAAGTCTTTTCAAGAATGCCAGACGCTAGACGAATGAATCACCAGCTCACCATGCGCTACCTTCTGCTCACACACAATGTCTATGACCTATCCCTCCCTTCCCTTAAAATATTTGAGGAGGGAAGGATGTAGCATTTGCTTTCCAACTTAGTTAAAATGATTCTGGAAAGGTAACCAAAGGAGGAAGAGTTGATTATCTTATGGAAGATAGGATAATTATATTATGAGCATCTCAGATCATCAATGAGTGTTATTCTTACTCAGCAACTATTAATTGCTAAAGTATAGATAATCCTCAGGGTACAACAGTTCTTTTAGTAACCCTTTTTCAGGGTTATGGCCATTGCAGTATGCCCATGGTCACGTGATAAAAATTCAGATAGCAATAGCAATAGCACTTAGACTTATATACCGCTTCACAGTGCTTTACAGCCCTCTCTAAGCGGTTTACAGAGTCAGCCTATTGCCCCCAACAATCTGGGTCCTCATTTTACCCACCTCGGAAGGATGGAAGGCTGAGTCAACCTTGAGCCTGGTGAGATTCGAACTGCCAAACTGCTGGCAGCCGGTGTTCAGCAGAAGTAGCCTGCAGTACTGCACTCTAACCACTGCGCCACCACGGCTCAGATGCTTGGCAACTGACTCGTATTTGTGACGGTTGCAGTATCCCGGGTATGTGATCAGCAGTCAGTGGGGAAGTCAGATTCACTTAACAACCATGTTACTAATTTAACAGCTGCAGCGATTCACTTAACAACTGTGGCAAGAAAATTTCCATCCATTGCTTCTTGTCCAGCCTTCAGGTGCTTTGGAAAATAGGTTGACTCCCTCCTCTCTGTGGCAGCCCCTCAAATATTGGAACACTGCTGTCAGGTCACCCCTTGTCCTTCTTTTCACTAGACTAGACAAACCCAATTCCTGCAATCGTTCTTCATATGTTTTAACCCCCTAAACATCTTTGTTGCTCTTCTCTCCACTCTTTCCAGAATCTATATCTGTTTTGTAATATGGTGACCAAAACCGGATCCAATATTCTAAGTGTGGTCTTACTAAAGGTTTATAAAGTGGTACTAATACTTCACATGATCTTAATTCTATCCCTCTGTTAATGCAACCTATGATTGCATTGGCTTTAAGAAAGTTTTTTTTTTTAAAGAAAAAAAAAAGATTAAAAAAGCTGCTGTAGCTTCCTTGATGGAGCTGAAGTAAGGGCCCATATACAGGTAGCCCACCTCTTACAAGAGTTCGTTTAGTGACCGTTTGAAGTTACAACAGCACTGTAAAAAAGTGACACGACCATTTTTCACACTTATGACCACTGAAGCATCCCTCAAAATTTGGATGCAACTGTGTCCCCGGGGTCATGTGATCACCTTCTGGGACCTTCTGACAAGCAAAGCCAATGGGGAAGCCAGATTCACTTAACAACCGTGTTACTAGCTTAACAGCTGCAGAGATTCACCTACCAACTGTGGCAGGAAAGGATATAAAATGGGGCAAAATTTACTTAACGACTGTCTCGCTTAGCAATGGAAATTTTGGGCTCAATTGTGGTTGTAAGTCCAGGATTACCTATAATCAGTGATTTGTGAAATGGTACCTACCAAAATTAATCTAACCTCTCAATCAATACATGGGGGTTGTGAAGCCACAAGAGGAAACTACATTCAAGGACTCTTTAACAGGCAACAAAATAGGAGGACGTGCAACAAAAGGGAGAACGGAAAATCCAGCCTGAATAATGGATTATTTCTATTTTTCCTCTTTTTTGACCACAGGACAAAAGCTGATTCTGTCCAAAGCTGCTTAAAATAAACAAAGCAGCTTCTGGAGAGGCCTCACTCATTCCTAGTCTTTCAAAAAAAAAAAAAAAAGGAATTAAAAAAAAAAGGATCTTACAGACATATACCAAATTTCATCCCAATATAGTTCTGCTCATCTGCATAATGTTTATTTTATTTTTTTATTCTTCCTTTAAAACAGGTATGATATTGAAACTTCTGGTCATTTTCTGTTCATTCCCACTATGAAAAGCACCTAAGCAAAATATTAACAGAGAATCCTATCGTCTGTTCAATTGTTCCATCTATAAATACTCATGTCTGTTTGATTATTTGTAACCTTCAGTCGGGCGAAATGCTGCATCACTGGGCAATCATTTTGGAACCAATGAACCTCAAATTGGCCAATTTACAGATTGCATCCACAATCCAGGCACCAAGACTCCCAGAGGATTGAAATGTGGCAAAGCAGTGGCTGCTTCAGTGCTTCTACACCATTGTGGTCATGTGATCATCTTCTCCAACGCTCCCTGCCAGCTTCCTACAAGGAAACTCTATGGGGAAGCTGTCAGGAAGTCGAAGGTCACTGCTTTTTTTTTGCCTGCCTGTGGTCATTCTGTTTCTCTGCTTAAGTAAGAAAATATTTTTGAAACAATGACCCAAGAGGTCACAGATTGTCTAGTTAAACAATAAAAGCAGAATACACAGCTAGAAAATAGCAATACCACTTAGACTTATATACCACTTTACAGTGCTTTACAGCCCTCTCTAAGTGATTTTACAGAGTCAGCCTCTTGCCCCCAACAATCTGGGTCCTCATTTTACCGACTTCAGAAGGATGGAAGGATGAGTCAACCTTGAGCCGATCAAGATTGAACTCCGGGCAGTCGGCAGAATTAGCCTGCAACACTGCATTCTAACCACTGCGCCACCACGGCTCTATATATAAGGACTATGGTATTAGTTCCATAAATCCAAAGGTTTTATAATCAGTAAGATTTTTTTTTAATTGCTCTGGATTAGTGCTATTAATTTCTGTTTTTTTCCCCATTAACAATCTTCTTATATTGTTATTTGGATGGTATTCTTAGCTCTCTACATTTTCAGTTTTATTTCAAAATAAAATACATGACACATAAAGAGAGGGATAGTGCTCTCTAATACCACCTCAACAAGGTGTTCAACAATCCAAATATAACATGCCAGTCTTGCATTTCGTAAGTGATGCAGTTGCCTTTGAAATCAAAATAATGTAAAGTGGTCATGAATAATTTTTTCAGTGTGGAACAATCAACTTTTTATCGTTGCATTTGCAACTGCAGTCACAACGAAGCGCAGGGCAAAAAGCTTGCAAAAATTCTTTACTTTCAATATGTTTTTAATTAATGCTGCTTAAAAGTAATGAGTACATCCGAAAAATATTTGGAATAAAAGCTGCAAGAAGAAAAGTAAATGAGAACCCATTAAAAAAAAAGCTGTATTGAGAAAACAGACATCCAACTCATGCATAAAAAATTTACATTCATCTTCATTGAGAAAGATGATTCATTATTATGTGTTCAATTAATCATGCATGCCTTCTGAATATACATAACTTACAATTTCATGAATGGATTGATTGAAGCCATCATCTTCAGTAAGGATTAACAAAATTATCAGTGCCATATAAACGTGATGTGAATTCCTTTCTTCAACATGATAAAGAATCTGAAGAACTGGCAAAACCTCAAGAAGGAAGGAAAAAAAATAGAGATAAATGCAAATTAATATTAGGATGATTGAAACGAAAAAAAAATTCCAGGCTTTAATATTCTCCTGATTTTACCTAAAAACTTCGCCAGCTTGGTCTAATGGTTAAGGCGCCAGGCTAGAAACCAGGCGACTGGGAGTTCTAGTCCCGCTTTAGGCATGAAAGGCAGCTGGGTAACTTTTGGCCAATCACCAGGCGACGGTGAGTTCTAGTCCCAATTTAGGCATGAAATCGGCTGGGCGACTTTGGGCCAATCTCCAGGTGGGTGGAGTTCCAGTTCCGCCTTACACACAAAAACAGCTGGATGCCTTTGGGCCAGTCCCTTTCTCTCAGCTCAACCCACCTCACAGAGTTGTTGTGGGGAAAATAGGAGGAGGAAGGGGAAGTACATACGTTTGAGTTGTTTATAAAAATAAAAAAAGCAGGATATAAATCAATAAATAAAAAACAGACACCCCACCCAATTCGCTTAATGATTGAGTTGCCAGTCCCAATTGTAGCCGCTAAACGAAGATTACCTGTAATGAACTTAACATTTGCAATTGGTTTTTTTTTAAAAGTACGTCAGAAAAAGACAAACTGGCAAAATATAAAGTATGATTCAGAAGCCAAGATATAACCCAACATTTTGTCAAGGATGCTTCATAGCAAGGGGGATTGTTTAAAAAAAAAAAAGTGGGTGGAGATGGATTTGAATCATTTTTCTGTTTAAAGTCATTTAGCGCAGGAGTCTCTGACCTTGGCAACTTTAAGACTTGTGGACTTCAACTCCCAGAATTCCTCAGCCAGCTTTGCTGGCTGAGGAATTCTGGGAGTTGAAGTCCACAAGTCTTAAAGTGGCCAAGGTTGGCAACTTTGCTGGCTGAGGAATTCTGGGAGTTGAAGTCCACAAGTCTTAAAGTGGCCAAGGTTAAAATGCAGAGCAAGGAGGTGTTGTATAGAGTAGGATGGGACGCTTTGGTGCCCCAGAATTTTGAAATGTTGAGCAGGTTCTCTCAGGCCAGAAGGAACCACAGGACAATGAGGTCAACGTGGGAAGCAGATCCGGCCACAAACTTATAGGTCTGTTTTGCCTCCATATCTACAACCGCTGCATCGCCATCACAAGCCCAAGAAGGGCAGAACCAAGATAAGAGGTGCCTTCACATACCTCTTCTTCTTTTTTATTGCTAAGGTTGAGAAACACTGGGGGTCTCCAACCTTGGCAACTTTAAGACTTGTGGAATTCACCTCCCAGCTTTGCTGGCTACGGAATTCTGGGAGTTTTAAGTCCACAAGTCTTAAAGTTGCCAAGGTTGGAGACCCCTGATTTAGGAAATAAAGGTAATCCTTGACTTATGACTGGTTGCTTAGCAACCATTCAAAATTATGGCGGATCCCGAAAATGGGGCTTACAACCCAATTTTGAAGTTCTGACATCTGCCTCCCCCCACGGTCACATGATCACGTTCTGAGCCACATGAGCCACGGTGGCGCAGTGGTTAGAGTGCAGTACTGCAGGCTACTTCTGCTGACTGCCGGCTGCCTGCAATTTGGCAGTTCGAATCTCACCAGGCTCAAGGTTGACTCAGCCTTCCATCCTTCCGAGGTGGGTAAAATGGGGACCCAGATTGTTGGGGGGCAATAGGATGACTCTGTAAACCGCTTAGAGAGGGCTGTAAAGCGGTATATAAATCTAAGTGCTATTGCCATTCTGGGTGTTCTGCAATCAGCCCGCATTTATGGCTGTTTGCAGCATTCGACAGTCAGGTGACCACAACTTCGGAAGATTTTTTTCTGGAAACAGTTGTTTACTTCTGGTTTCTGGCAAAAATAACATTAACCCTGGCATTTGCTTCATGACCGCAAAAAGGATCATATAATCGGTCAGGGGCATGTGGTGCCCTGTGTAATGATCCCTACGACTTATGAGTGTAATTCTGGACTCAATTACGGTTGTAAGTCGAGGACTATGTGAACCAGGCTTGGGTGAACAGCAATAGCTTATAGCAATAGCACTTAGACTTATATACTGCTTCACAGTGCTTTTACAGCCCTCTCTAAGTGGTTTACAGAGTCAGCCTATTGCCCCCAACAATCTGGGTCCTCATTTTACCCACCTCGGAAGGATGGAAGGCTGAGTCAACCTTGAGCCGGCCAGAATCGATGCTGGTTACAGGTATAGAAAGAGTAAGTCATGAGAGTTATTGGCTACGTTATATTCCCTATTTCTTTCAAGAGCTCAAAGTGGCTTATACTGCAATCTCCATTCATGTAACCATATTACCTAATCCTAACCTGTGAGGTGAGTGGCCTAAAGACCCCAAATGAGATTTGATGGCTGAGAAGGGACCAGAGTCTTGATTCCCCCCCGAGTCATAACCCAACTCCCTAACCACTGAACATACCCAGCATCCTCTAAAATCCCCACCTACCCTAAAGTCCATCAGCTGCCACTGTTAGAATACCTACAATCACTTCATTCACATGTTCAGAGAAGCAGCTACTCTCCAGCGTCTAGTTCTCTCAGCAATTCAGAAACCAACATTTCACAAGTGAGATTTCCTGTTACATTTTTGTACTTGATTAGTTGCACGCAGGACAAAATATTTACCAGGTTTTCCATATCTGTCCGGGACAACATGTATGTTCGAACATTGCTATTCTGGTGCAAAAGAGTATACAAGAGGAGAGTGGCATGGTCAGAGTTCTGCTGCTCACATAACGTGGTGTACAAACTATTAAAATTGATCTGGAAAGCGTGAGGAGTTGGTGAAGACAAAGCTGTGCTATCTGGAAGGAAACAAACAACGTCAAATATAGTTTTACAGTAACATGCAATCGGTTTGACTGATTTTCGACTTTTCTTTCCATCTGGTCCCAATTGAACGAAGTTAGCCTTCATGGTGTGACTCAGTAGCCTTCAAACCGCAAACCAACAGGCTTCGGCCTTGCCCTTTCCAGAGACTCTGTCCATCATCATAGGGTTTAGGGAGTTATTTCTTATTTATTGGCTCTGCATTCATAGGAGGGACTGACATGATTACAAATCACTTTACGTCAACAGATGGAAGAGTGATTTAAAATACAGAATCTAATCTGTTTTCATCCTATAACCTTCTAAACGGCCAAGAACTGTGAATCTCCCAGTGAAGTTTTACAAGAAGCAGGATTGCCCAGTTTCTGTTATGTCTGATTAAAGGCTATCAAAGAGTAGAACTGATAATGATTAGCTGGAACAGCTGATCCAACTTAGAGAAGGCAGCTTGTGACTAGAAAGGCCAATGATCTGATTCAGGCCAGGGAGGAACTGCCTGTTATCTCTCTGCAAGGATATATTCTCAACTCCCTTAGTTGCGAAACTAAAATGCGCACACAGAGGGCACTGATAGGAGAAATAAAAGTTGGTGGGAGGAAGAGTTCCTGCAACGAATGAGTCTCCTCTGAAAATTGTCTCCTGTTCAACCATTTCCTACCAGCGTAGCTGAATTCCTATTTTGATATCCAGATAGAGAACAAAAATTAAAAGGGGAAAGGAATTTATGGGGAAAATGAACATAGGAAGACGTCTTTTTCAAACCATCAACTCTTCCTAGAGTATGTTCACTCGTCGTTTATCTCACAAGCAAAGTTTAAGTTTGAACACCATGAAACTTAAATGGACCTTTGGCCATTTGCCCAAGAGAAGTCATTTTCACATAGATCAGTGAGAGTTGCTCTAAAACAGTGATGGCGAACCTTTTTTGGCTCGGGTGCCAAAAGGGTGCGTGCGGGCCCCCCCCCATAATGCAATGCCCCCCCCCCCACATGCCCACAACCCCCGTGCATGCGCACAACCCCCCGCTCTGCCCCCCCCCCCGGTGCATGTGCACAGGCCTCACTGAAGCCTCCGGACTTCTGGTTGGCCCGTTGGGCTGTTTTTCGCCATCCCCAGGATTCAGGAAAGCCTCCTGAAGCCTGGGGACTGTGAAAAACGGCCAAACCGGAAGTTCGGAAACGAACTTCTGGTTTGCCCGTTTTTCGACGTCCCTAGAGTTCAGGAGGCTTTCCTGAAGCCTGGGGAGAGTGAAAATGGCTGAAAAGAAGGCTGAAAATCAGCGCACGCTGGAGCTGGCATAGTGACATAGGGCAACGCCTTGAGTGCCCTCAGATATGGCTCCGTGTGCCAGCTGTGGCATGCGTGCCATAAGTTCGCCATCCCTGCTCTGAAACCTTTGTAGCATGCTGCTAAATAATTCTGTTTAAATTTTGCACGTAAACACACTTCTCTGCATATATTTGTAATATATGTCTTCTGCCACAATTTTTGATAACTTCAGCTTCCGCACCAGAGATAGCTCTATACACAGCACATGGTAGTATAGCCCAATTCCAGGTCACCAATGTATGAATCACTGTGACCAGAGTGTAGAAACAGTCATAGCTGCCAAATGAAACTCATAGCTATGGAAGCAACGTGAGCCTCCATTGATGGAGATCCAGATCTTGCCCAGATACAAGAGACAGTGCAACTTTTCCAGAGCAGACAGATCATAATTTTTTTTACATACAACCAACCAAAAAGTGTAGTTCACTGAAGGAGTCAGAACAGTTCTCTTACTTTTTGTGATGCTTTCCTTTAACCAAGCCCATCATTTAGCTCAAATTGAAGAAAATCAGGAGACAGGTGTTATTTCCCAGAAAATTTCCACAGGAAGTTTGCACTTTTAAACAGATACATACCTTGTGTGTTCTTGAAGGACACAACGGATTGCTTATAAGGGTTGGGTGTATCTGCAGCATCGGTCAGATTTACTAAGACGAGCAGCAACAACAGACTTTGATTAGCAAGAGGTGATGACTCTTCCTGTTGAGAAGCTCGCTTGCTTCCTACACCACCTAGGGTAAAGACTGTCCAGAGGCCAGCTAAATGAAGAGAGAGAGAAAATATCTGTCTTACACTCCTCAAATCAATTTAGTTTAATACTTGAATGACATTTAAGCTTAAATGTAAGTTTCTTAAAAATTAAGAACTGGTAAAATTAAAAAAAAAAAAACTTCTTGGAAGAAGCCAGCAGCAAACTTCTTTGGTATTATTGCCAAAATTACATGGATGAGTTCAAGTATTTACCAGGAATAAAGCTAAACTCAAAGAAAATCTGTTCTATACAAGTTGAGACCAGACATACCTCCTCCCTGATATGGATTACTGATCAGTAATAACCAGGGGTGGGATCCTACCTTTTTAACAACCGGTTTGCTGCGCGCGCATGCGCAGTTTACAGAAAATTGAACTTCCGCGTTGCTGAGAGCTAGGAACACAGCTGAGGAGCGCCAATCCGCTCTGCCGCCCCGATCAGCTGGGCTTCGGAAGCAGAAATAAAGGTGACTATAACACAGGAGCGGGCGGGCGGGTGGGCCCACTTCAAAAACAGAGCGACCCGGTTCACTCATGGCTGGAAGTCAGAGCTAAAGGTTCGCCAGAAGCAGTCCGAACTGGTAGAATCCCACCACTGGTAATAACCAAGAGCCAACATGGAATTCACCTGAGCATTAGGAGCATAGGAACTGCATATTAAATAAGTAATTAAGTAGGCATGCAATGTATATCCACAAGCAAGTCATTGTATCATGTGAGAATACCATACCTGTAACTTTTAAACTTTTATTTGAGGGGGAGGGACTCAGTTCGAAAACTGACCAAGCGGAAGACACTAGCCCCCAAATTAAATACCGAATATTGCTTGAATGCATGGCATTACGAAACTCTTCATTACATAGCACAGCTATAAGCTCACTGCTGCCTCCTTAAATTAAGACTCTCAATTTCAAACTGCAAATTTGGAAATGAAGAAAGGGGTCTATCATTTATAAGGCCAGAGATGAACATAAGACAACTCTCTGGATGATGCCATGATTACAGTGTAAATTGTAAAGCCATGTCATCATATCCTATCAGAAGCCAAGGCACACTGCTGTTCCACAGGTTTTTTAGTAACTTCATGGTATATTAAACATATTAGTCAGCCTATCGATTACATGTTTTTTCCTGGTGTGCAGAAAAGCAAGCCACGTTTTATGAAAGGCAGTAACAGTAACTGAGCGGGAAGAGATCTTGGAGGTCATCTAGTCCAACCCTCCTGCTTATGCAGGAGACCTATACCTTTCCAGACAAATGGCTGTCCAGTCTCTTCTTAAAAGCCTCCAGTGATGGGGCACCCACAACTTCTAAAGGCAAGCTATTCCATTGGTTGATTGTTCTCACTGTTAGGAATTTTCTCCTTAGTTCTAGGTTGCTTCTCTTCTTGATTACGGTACTTTCCATCCATTGTTACTTGTTTTGGTGCTTTGAAAAATAAGCTGACCCCCTCTTCCTTGTGGCAGCCCTTCAAGTATTGAAAGACTGCTGTCATGTCCCTCCTGGTCCTTCTTTTCACTAGACTATGCATACCCAATTTTTACCCAGACAAAGGTTTTGATAATGGAAAACACTTAGGACGGTAGTTTGTACCGCTCTCTAAAGTTGCATTACAAGAAATTTGTGAAACGTACAGGTCAGGAAAAGTACAAAATGAAATGTGGTTATGATAACTTTTCATGTAAACCCGGTGGAGGTGGTGATCGCCATGGAAATGGGCAAAAAGGAGCTCTTGCTTGAGAGATGAAAAACTGAATCCAACATCCCAGATTAAATACGTCATTCTAGAATGGACTCATCATGCACTCCACAGGCATAGCGTTAGCAGTTTATTAACTATACAGACAACAGAGAAGCAAGCGTTGAATTTGCAAGCATGACAATGGATTTTTCAAATCTATTCAAAATGCATGTCCATTTAGATCAGTGTTTTTTCAAACTTGGAAACTTTACGATGTGTGGACTTCAACTCCCAGAATTTCCCAGCCAGCAAAAAAGATGCCAGTAATCTCTTAATCTCATTTCAAAATTATTCTCCATCTATTCTCTCAGTTCAGTCTAGAAGCTCCTGTCAGAATCTGACAGATTCTGCAAAAATACAGCAGCTAGAAACTGAATGGTGGTTTTTTTTTAAACAATATAGCATATTTTCCTGAATAAAAAAGAATTTTGAAATTGAATTTTAAACAAATACATCAGACCAACCTAGGGTAAAATATTAAAAGTACCACAGCTTTTCTTTTCATTTTGAAAACACATCCTTATCTTACCTTCATCCTCTTATTGCAAAGGTCAATTCTGACCACTTTATTTCCTAAAGTTATAGATTAGGGGTGTCAAACTCAAGGTCCGCGGGCCGGATTCGGCCCACGGGGTGTTTAGATCTGGCAAGTGGGGCCGCCCTGGAAACAGCAAATGACCGGTCCATGGTGCTTCTGCCAGCGAAAACGGAGCTCGGGGGGCTGTGCGCGGCCCCCCTGAGCTCCGTTTTCGCTGACAGGGGGCTATCAAAACAAAAGGAGAAATGTTTCCCTTTTTGCATTTAAGCATGCAAGAAGGGACAGGAAAGGAGAAAGAGAAAGAGGAAAGACAAAGAAAAAGAAGGGAAGATGGGAAGAGAGCAAGGAAGGAAAAATAAGGAAAGAGGAGAAGGAAGAACAAAGGTGAATGAAGAGGAAAGGAAAAAGAAAAGGAAGGAAGGAAGGAAGGAAGGAAGGAAGGAAGGAAGGAAGGAAGGAAGGAAGGAAGGAAGGAAGGAAGGAAGGAAGGAAGGAAGGAAGGAAGGAAGGAAGGAAGGAAGGAAGGAAGGAAGGAAGGAAGGAAGGAAGGAAGGAAGATTATAATGAGTGAGGGAGGGTCTGAGGGAAGTCCTGCCTTAGCACTTGGCCACCACAGGTGCCCCCGACACAAGTGACATCAAGCTGGCCATGCCCACTCCGATCACGCCCACCCTGGCCATGCCCACCCCGGCCCACCCGAGGTCAAACACAACCCTGATGCGGCCTTCAATGAAATCGAGTTTGACACCCGTTATAGATAATCAACTCCAACCAGAGATCAAATTTTATAATATATGTGAAATGTTCATGGCTGAAGACATGATAAACGATGCCTTCTGTGGAAAATTTATAAGCATGAAGTACTTAATTGCACTGCGCACAAAGCTGGCCCATGGTTGTGTATCAAAATGCTGACCCATTTGCCAAACCACGGCGTTCAAAAATGGAAGTGTCTGGCTGGCCACTGTGAGAACCGCGATGCTGGAAGAGATTAAAAATGTGCTAAAATTCCCTCCCTTCCACTTGGCAGAATCATTTGTCTCCTGTGAAAAGGGAACTGGAGGCAGAATTTTTTTTGGGGGGGGGGTGGGAGTTTCTGAGGGGGAGGTGAGGCTTGGCCTGGCTTGGTTTTAAAGAAAGGGTCACTAAGGATTTTAAAACGTTTTTGTATGGGCCTTGTAGATTTGAAAAGGCCTTCAGATGGAGCCAGTTTTTTTTTTTAAATGCCTAAATGCATCTTCAACTTTTCTTTCCTTGCTCATTCCAGCTTCTCCGTCATTCCTCATTTCTCAGTCATTAAATTGTATACAGGTAGTCCTCAACTTACAACAGTTCGTTTAGTGACCGTTCAAAGTTACAAGGGCACTGAAAAAATTGACTTATGAGCCTGTTTCTCACACTTACGACCGTTGTAGCCGCTCCATGGTCATGTGATCAAAATTCAGATGCTTGGCAACTGACTCGTATTTATGGCATATATCATATCATAAGTACATGTAGTCCTCAACTTATGAGACAAATGTTAAGTGAGTTTTGCCCCGTTTTATGACCTTTCTTGCCCCAGTTGTTAAGTTAGTAACTTTATCGTTAAGTCAATCTGGCTTCCCCATTGACTTTGCTTGTCAGAAGATTGCAAAAAGATGATCACATGACCTCAGGACACTGCAACCGTCATAAATATGAGTCAGTTGCCAAGCAGCTGAATTTTGATCACGTGACTATGGGAATTGCATAAATCATTGCTGTTGTAACTTTGGTCACTAAACAAATGGCTGTAAGTCAAGGATTACCTGTGACTGGTTGCTTAGCAACCATTTGAAATTACAACAGACCTCCCCCGGCCTACTTATGACCTGGATTTCTTCTGATGGCCACCGCCCGGCATGGTCCTGTGATCGTATTTTGGGTCCCCAGCAACTGGGCGGCATTTTATTTTTTGGCAGAAACTTTCTGGCAAAAAATGCCCAGTGCAGACAACAGATTCAATTAATGACCGTCACAAAAATGGTAATAAACTGTCTCACTTAGCAATGGGCGTTCTGGACTCAGTTGTGGTCGTAAGCCGAGGACTACCTGTATCTGTAGACATCTATTTAAATACATAAACAAATGGACAAGGAGGAGGAGGAGGAGGAGGAGGAGGAGAAACTATATTTCCACCTCTGAAGATGGAAACAATATTTAAATTACTCATAAATGGAGGAGGAGAAGGAGGAGGAGAAGGAGAAGGAGAAGGAGAAGGAGAAGAAGAAGAGGAGGAGGAGGAGGAGGAGCCATGTTTCCTGGCTGTGTTAATTCTTGAAGGTGCCCTCTGGGTTGCTCTCCTTCTGGTGGCAAGTATTTTTGCCAAGATTAGAGAGACTGAAAAGGCATTCACGAGCACCGGCTGTGCCATCGTTTTTTTTAAGCCAATTTGTCCAACTGCCTGAGGCACGTGGACTCCCCTAGGCAAGAAAACAAATAGCTGCACAGATATATCAAGGAAGCCCGTTTTTAAACTCCCCTCGTCCAGGTATCGTAATCACAAGGTGAGATGCTATACGAGCTCTTCCTCATGTTCAGACATATACAGGTAGCCCTCAACTTACAACCCTTTTTCACAGCTGCAACCTTTGTAGCATCCCCGTGATCATGTGATCAAAATTCAGATGCTTGGCAACTGTCTCATACTTATGACCGTTGCCGTGTCCCAAGGTCACGTGATCCCCTTTTGCGACCTTCTGACAAGCAAAGTCAACGGGGAAGCCAGATTCACTTAACAACTGAGTTACTAACGTTATCAACAACAGATTCACTTAACTGTGGCAAGCAAGGTCTAAAATGGGGCAAAACTCACTTAAGAAATGTCTCACTTAACAACGGATGTTTTGGGCTCAGTTGTGGTGGTTAAGTCGAGGACTACCTGTAAAATTGTTGCTACTGTAATACAGAACCTGAAGAATTTACCTAACGGGGCTACAAAGGCTAACAGCAACGCCGCACGGTTTTCAAAAGAGTGTCCTGAATTTTGCAACGGCTTTTACCAGGATTTTTACAGTGGCTGCATTGTACAGTGTTAAAAACGTTCAAGCTTAAACCAGGGCAATTTGATGAAGATAATTGACCAATACCAGTTGGCAAAACAGAAAAGGGACAACAGAAAACTAATTGTGAAAGGATTGTTTCTGGGCGACACGAAGTCTGGCAAAATTAAGACCAGGAAAATTAAGCTTTAAATAATACTTGAATGCGGGTAGATTGGCTTTGCTTTGAGATATTAGCGCACGAGCAGTTTTCATGCGAAGAGGACAAGCTTTAAATGTATTTACACAAGCTTTAAATAGCAACAGCGTTTTACTTTGACTGTGTCAAACCGGAGACTAAGATGGCCTTGGATAAGTCCAGCGATTCTCTGGTGGAAAAGAAAAGGAAAAGAGCGATTTTGGGGTTGTTGTTTTTTAATGTTTGAGAAAGTGGTACTCTGCAGGCCATCTCTGCAAGCCTTAAAACTACATGTGATATCGCTGTTCCTATACTAATGAGGAACCTCTTGCTGACCTTAAATGATCCTGAGACTGTCCACATTTTTGAAGAACTTGACCCATGATTTTGAAATCTGGCTTATTCTTAAAAGAATCGGGTAACAGAATAACAGAGTTGGAAGGGACCTTGGAGGTCTTCTAGTCCAACCCCCTGCTCACGCAGGAAACGCTGTTCCATTTCAGACAAATGGCTGTCCAGTCTCTTCGTAAAAACCTCCAGTGTTGGAGCACCCACAACCTCTGGAGGCAAACCGTTCCACTGACTGATTGTCCTAACTGATCAAGAAAATGTGTCAAACATTAGAAATCAGATTTGGTGAAAACTATGCTTTGTGGCTGACATGCCAGTCAAAGCAGGATTAAGCAATGTTCCTGCTTCACATGGCCCCTAGTATCCACCAGCCACCCATCTCATTTTTCAGGTGGAATCAATTCATTAAAAGAACTGGAACTTTTATGACAATGGCACTTTTTTTCCCCAAGTTCATGTGGTGGAACTGGAAAAAGTTGGACCATTTTATTAAACAGCAGAGAAGTGCTGTGCTTGCATAATTTCTGAAGTGTTTCCCCCAATGTGTATCTGAGTTGTGTGTGTTCATGTGCTTTCTTTTACTTTTAAAAAAATAGTCAGCTGACATGCTGCAAAGAAAAAGCAACACCTCTAGAATCATCGTTATTTGTAAGGATGTCTCCAAGTTTCACAACACTAAAAGCACAACTGCAAAGCACTGCAGTAAATAGAAAATATACAGAGATGGAAAGAAACTGTGCAAATAATTCTCCAAAAGGCTGAAACGGAAGAGGAAACTGCAATAAAATATTCCAGAAATTTAGTAGTCCTCAACTTACAACCATTTGTTTAGTGACTGAAGCACTGAAAAAAGCAACTTATAACAGGCCCCCGTACTTAAAACCACACCAGCATCCCCACAATCATAAGATCAAAATTTGAGCGCTTGGCAACCAGCATGTATTGTCGGCTTCTGACAAGCAAGGTCAATGGGGAAGTTGGATTCATTTAACAACCACATGATCCACTTAACAACCGCAACAATTTACTTAACAACTGTGGCAAAAATGTCACAAAATCAGACAAAATTCACTTTACAACTTGCCTTGCTTAGCAACAAAAATTTTGGTTCTAAATGTGGCTGTAAGTTGAGGACCTGTATGGATATTATCAAGAAACCTCAGTGACCTGAGAATTGTAAGGAATGCTAAATACAGCATCAAGGGTCTTTTTTTTGGAGTAAAGAATAATTGCCCAAAATAGCATCCACCCTGCAGACAAGAGTTTGTACTGACCAGGAGCTAAGTCTTTGGACTCCAAAGTCCTTTTCTATGGTATTTCTTTTACCTTGGTCTCTTAATACAACTGTTAATAATCTCTTAATAATCCCTTCCAACTCTGTTATTCAGCATTAGTCTTAATACAGTATTAATCTACATGGTTCCCTCTCTCTTGCCTGCTCATGCTTGCAAAACTATGTGTTTTCCTTCAGCAAAATAAGCATTAGGAGGCAATGAGATGCAAGTACTTAGACCCAAGTGGAAAAAAAGAAAATAGGTATTGCAAATTATCCAGTTGCATTGGACTCTTGACATGTTTATTTAAGGAATTGGAATTAGGAGCCATCCAAGCCTGAGGAAGAACAAATCTGCCAGAAAGTCAGCCATTTCTAAGGCCTCTTTCATCAGATAATCAATGTCTACCTAAGTTACTAAGTCAAGTATGAGACAAACATAGCAGATTCAACTAGGCCTGGGTTTTTCAACCTTGGTCACTTGAAGATGGGTGGACTTCAACTCCCAGAATTCCCCAGCCAGCTGGCTGGGGAATCCTAGGAGTTGAAGTCCACCCATCTTCAAGTGACTAAGGCTGAGAAACACTGAAGTGACAAGGCCAGGGGTGTCAAACTCGTGGCCCGCGGACCGGATGCGTCATGTGCTGGCCATGCCCACCCCCAGTTTAGCGAACGGGGGGGGGAAGTCATGATATGTCACGTGACGACGTGACGTGGACACCCTTGGACTAGGCCATTCATCAAACAGCAGCTATGCACACCACAATATGCACGACATTTATTAGAAACTGTTCATAGACTCCCCAATTAAATTTGCTTTTTAAAATTAATGCCCAAAGCTCAGGAAGTTGCTGAATCTCTCACATTTTCAGAGTTCTTACCAGAAATCTCAAGAAATTAGGATGAAAATACCAAAGGTGTTAAGATCTCAAGGGACAAAGCCAATCTCTTGCAACACTCTTGGTTGTTCATCCCTTCTATTGCATGGTATCACACAGTGCCGTCCCCAAAATTTGCTACCCCCTAATTAAACTATCAATTGAGAGACGTCTTAATCATTGCATTTCTGAGCCCAAGCACAAAGATAAGCTCCATGGTTTCCATGAGGGAGATAAAAAAGAATTCTGCTCTTTCTCTTAGCCACTTCAACGGAGTCTGCGTCTCTCAACAGATCTGAAGAATGTAACGTTCCCAAGAAGGATAGATTAAATTTCCCTCCAGAAAACAGTATTTCCCAGACTTACTCTTGTCCCCCTTATGGCATCACACCAGTCCCTAGACTGGAGCAGGAGGAGGAGACACATTCCCTCCATTCTGCTCACTTACACAACTTAACTGCGGCAAGAGAGGTCACAAAAGGGGGCAAAACTCGCTTAACAACTGTCTCGCTTAGCCGCAGAAATTTTGGGCTCAATTGTGGTCGTAAGTCAAGGACTACCTGCAGATTGCAGGAGCTGATCTAAACAAACACACACACACACACACACACACACACACACACACACACACACAATGCAATAATCCTGCGCTTTTTAGCCTGTACGAAGGTCACCTCCCTTTCCCTAAAGGAATACTCCGGAGGCTTCTTCCTGAGCCAAGAATTTGCTTTTCCACCATATTTTTACATATTTCGTAGGAGAAAATACCCCGTGTCATTCCGCTCTCAAACATTTATTCCTTATGTGCGCATAACTGTTGTCAGTTTCAGTTAACGTCATGCAAGAGAAGGGGATAAGCCGGTATCTCTGCCAAGTTGTCTGGATCATGCATCCTCTGGCACGGCCGTTTCCAGAGCGAAGAGCTGACAGGGTGAGTTAAGATAGGGAGGTCTTGTGACCGACCCCTGTACATCAGTGGCACCAGTGAGGCTAGACCAAGGCTCCAGCTTCTCGGCTTTGGCATGCTTGTTTCCTGACTGACTGGACATATTTGCTCACCGGCCAACTCTGTTCCTAGCTGCTTCCCCCCCTCCCCACTCGCCCTCTCTCGCTCTCTCCTGCAAACCCAATCCCTTTTGCTCCTACAATTGCAACTGCACCAAAGGAGGGGTTTTTGTCCTATCACTTTTAACACATAATTTCAGGCTTCGTAATGTAAACACCATTAAAGGTTGTGGAGGATATATAGGCAGCTTGCTAATTAGACTGACATTTCAGCCTTTAAAAGAAAAAAGAAAAAAAAAGCATGTGGCCTTTTGTAAAAAGCACTGCTGAGACAGTAATGACCTCAAGAGGAAGAAACTTTAAAAAATAATAATCAGCCATATACATTTCGCTGTTAAATAAATTTGATATACCGTGTATCAGAGGTAGGTTCCTCCCGGTTCGGACAGGTTCGCCTGAACCGGTAGCGACCCGCTGGTGATGTCACGGTGACATCACGGAGCCGGTTCGTCGGTGCCGGTCTGTGGGCACCACCATCTTTTATTTTATTTTTTATTTTTTTGGGGGGGGGGAATTTTGGGGGAAATTTTTTTTTTGATTTTTTTTTCTTCTGTGCATGCTCAGAAGCCGAGCTTCCGGCACTGCGCATGCGTCGCCATCTTATTTTTGGCTTTTTTTTTAAAAAAATTATTTTTTGGCACTGCGCATGCGCGTGCGTGCTTTGCGCCACGGGAGGAAGCGAACCGGCAGCGAGGTAAGTTAGAACCCACCCCTGCCGTGTATGCACACACATCCTCTTAGAAGCAAATCAGTTCAGCTGTTATGCCAGGCAACAAGGGTGCACCAAGACTCATTCCTTCTGCAACAATGGGCAGGGGTCCCCTGTGCTTATTTTGTTTTTTAAAAAACTTTTTCTATAAATGTTTGGCTTTACTTTGTTTTATCCCAGTTTCATATTGTCTTCATTGTTATTCGTCTTAGCACGAATGTCCTTGGCAATTAAGTAATAGGAAGCTAATACAGGTAGTCCTTAACTTACAACAGTTCATTTAGTGACCATTCAAAGTTACAACAGCACTGAAAAAAAAATGACATGATCATTTTTCACACTTACAAGTGTTGCAGCACTCCCATGGTCACGTGATCAAAAATCAGATGCTTGGCAACTGGCTCATAGTTATGACCGCTACTGTGTCCCATGGTCATGTGATCACCTTTTGCAACCTTTTGACAAGCAAAATTGATGGGGAAGCCAGACTCACTTAACAACAGTGTTACTAACTTAATTAATTCACTGAACAACTGTGACAAGAAACATCATAAAACTTACTTAACAACTGTCTCACTCAGAAACAGAAATTTTGGGCTCAATTATGGCTGTAAGTCGAGGACTACCTATATAAGAAACATATTTAATCAGCAAACAGGTCTTTGGCTGAATTATTTTACAAGTAAGATAGTACTTGACACTATAGGGCACTGCACATCAGAACAACTAGACCAGTGGTTCTCAACCTTCCTAATGCCGCGACCCCCTCCCCCCTCCCCGTCCCCTCCCCACACGCGATGAGGTGACAAAGGGGGCGTGGCGGGCTAGCGCGCGCTTAGGCGACCCCTGTGAAAGGGTCGTTCGATCCCCAAAGGGGTCGTGACCCACAGGTTGAGAACCGCTGAACTAGACCCAAGGAGAGTCCCCCCCCCATGCCATCACTCTGCTAAACAACTAATTCCCACAACACTGTCAAACTATCTAGAAAGGCAGTATTACCATCATTATTCTCATCTTCCCTATTACCTACCTATCTATCTTTTTATGACTGTAACTTGTTGCTTGTATCTTCTGATTTATATCTATTGTTGTATGTACACTGAGACCTTATGCACCGGAGACAAATTCCTTGTGTGTCCAATCACACTTGGCCTATAATGTTTTATTCTATTCTATTCTATTCTATTCTATTCTATTCTATTCTATTCTATTCTATTCTATTCTATTCTATTCTATTCTATTCTTCTATTCTATTCTTATTCTATTCTTCTATTATTACTCCATTCTATTGTAATGCAATGCGCGTGCAACACACCCCCGCGCCCCCCGTGCATGTGCACGCGGAACCCCCCCCCCACCTTGTTTCGGGCCTAGTAGGCCTCCCTGCAGCCTCCTGGGAGCAAAAAGTCCTTTGGGAGTTGGGCGGCATATAAATTTTATAAAATAAATAAATAAAATAAATAAAATGGGCCGCGGGGGGGGGGCGCCGCACCCCCCGCACCCCATTTTGGGGCTAGTAGGCCTCAATGCACTTATAACCCATAATGCAATGTGCGTGTGACCCCCCTGCGCGTGCGTGCGCATCTCTCGCATGCACCCCGCACATACGTGGCAGAGACCCAAAAATCAGCTGGCCGGTGGGAGGCGCGCACGCATGTGCGGTGGAGCTGAGCTGGGGCGACAGCTCGCATGCCCGCAGAGAGGGCTCTGCATGCCACCTGTGGCACGCGTGCCATAGGTTCGCCATCACAGCTCTAGGACATCCAGGTTTTATAGGCCACTCCAGCCGAGTGTAACTTTGCAGAGCCTTAGTAACATAAGCAACGTGATATTCAGTGTGAAAACTGGAAAGCAGAATAATAGAGTTTGAAGGGACCTTCTAGTCCAACCCTCTGTTCAGGCAGGAAACCCTATACCATTTGAGACAAATGGTTGTCCAATCTCTTCTTAAAAGCGTTCAGTGATGGAGCACCCACAACTTCTGAAGGTAAGCCATTCCACTGATTAAATTGTTCCAACTGTCAGGAAATTTCTCCTTAGTTCTAGGTTGCTTCTCTCCTTGGTTAGTTTCCATCCATTGCTTCTTGTTCTGCCTTCAGGTGCTTTGGAGAATAGCTTGACCGCCTCTTCTTTGTGGCAGCTCCTCAGATATTGGAACACCGTCATGTCACCCGTAGTCCTTCTTTTCATTAAACTAAACATATCCGTTCTTCTAACTCTCACACCGAATTCTCATTTGTGAACAGAGATAGAATTGGGTTGCTGCCTGAAGATGTAGAAACATGTTACAGAGGAAGTTTGCAGTATAGTATAGCACTACTACAGAAGAAGAAAGAAGAAATGTAAATTACAACTTTGAAAGTTATCTTTTTTTTTTCATTGTTCACTTAATTAGAATGAAGTAATAGGAAAATCATCATTGCAATCTTTACATGCCAAGGATAAGTTGCAAGCTGAATTTTGAAAGCTTCCATCTGCCTTAGTTGGCAAAGCCTTCCTCTAAAATCTATTCAATTTTCACTGAATTTCAAATCCATTAATTTATAGTTTAAGATGTCCTCATAACAGAAGATCTTTCCAAAAATCACACATTCCATAAACGCAGCTCTTTAATTTTCAGTCATGCAAAGTTCTGGCAAATCAAAGCACTGCTGAAAATATTCCATCAGGTCACGTGACTTTCAGAAGGCAAAACTTAATGCTAATGTATACTGGCAATGGGGATTAAGAATAAAACTAATAGCACAAGCCCAGCTATGCAAACAAAACTTCACATCAAACAGGAATATAAAGAAAAAGAACAGGAATATACCATTTTGGTCCAATGGTTGCAACTGAACTACACTGATTTTTTTTAAATAAAAACCACTTTGCTTTACTAAATGCAATTATATAAATGCTGCAGTTGGCTACAAAACATAGGACAACCGACACAAATCTACTGCTATGCAAGGACAAGGTCCAGTAAAAACAACTTAAAATTATAACTATGGAGAAAAATGAAGGAGTTCCTTCATCTTTTGCCATAGAAGATAGAAACCGTTGCTGGAAATCAACCAAGGAGGACTTAAGCGAGATGCTAGATCACATCATACAAGCATACAGTAGAAGACGTCATTTTGACTGCAGAGTTGAACTTATCAGGGCAGGATTTACACCAGATGATTATCTACAATCCACTTAAACACATTTAGTAAAGCAGAATTACTAAAAGTACAGAAATAATTCTGCAAAAAATACAGAGGACAAGTAAGGGAACTCAACTAAGATCATGGCATCCGGCCCTTTCAATTCCTGGCAAATAGATGGGGAAGAAATGGAGGTAGTGACAGATTTTATTTTCCTGGGCTCCAAGATCACCGCAGATGGGGACTGCAGCCAAGAAATTAAAAGATGCTTGCTCCTGAGGAGGAAAGCTATGGCAAATCTAGACAGCATACTAAAAAGCAGAGACATCACCCTGCCAACAAAAGTGCATATAGTCAAGGCTATGGTTTTCCCAGTTGCAATGTATGGCTGTGAGAGTTGGACCATAAGAAAGGCTGAGCGCCAAAGAATTGAGGCCTTTGAACTATGGTGCTGGAGAAGACTCCTGCGAGTCCCTTGGACTGCAAGGCGATCAAACCGGTCAGTCCTAGAGGAGGTCAACCCTGTCTGCTCTTTAGAAGGCCAGATCCTAAAATGTATATTTAATTATTCATGTAATAACTGCAGCTAGAATTGTATTTGCACAAAATTGGAAAGTGGAAAAAATCCCTACAAAGGGAGAGATAATTAAGAAAATACTAGAATGTCCAGAAATGAATAATTAACATTGGCAATTAAAGGGAAGGAAGAATCGGAGTATTATAATATATGGGAGCATTTTTATCATTGGATAGAAAATGAATATGGACAAAAAGAGGTATGAAATGAAATAAAGCGGGGAGGAAAATGTTTTAATAGAAGATAATTTAAATTGAAATGTAAAAGTAGAGATATATAAATATTAAGAAAATGTCGGTAAATGTAAAACATGTTGACACAAAAATTTTGTACTCAGATGACATACTGATTGATTAATGAGGTAAACTAAGATCATGGCATCCGGCCCTCTCAATTCCTGGCAAATAGATGGGGAAGAAATGCAGGTAGTGACAGATTTTATTTTCCTGGGCTCCAAGATCACCGCAGATGGGGACTACAGCAAAGAAATTAAAAGATGCTTGCTCCTGGGGAGGAAAGCTATGGCAAATCTAGACAGCATCCTAAAAAGCAGAGACATCACCCTGCCAACAAAAGTGCATATAGTCAAGGCTATGATTTTCCCAGTTGCAATGTATAGCTGTGAAAGTTGGACCATAAGAAAGGCTGGGCGCCAAAGAATTGAGGCCTTTGAACTATGGTGCTGGAGAAGACTCCTGCGAGTCCCTTGGACTGCAAGGCAATCAAACTAGTCAGTCATAGAGGAGATCAACCCTGGCTCCTCTTTAGAAGGCCTGATCCTGAAGATGAAACTCAAATACTTTGGCAACCTAATGAGAAGGAAGGACTCAATGGAGAAGAGCCTAATGCTGGGAATGATTGAGGGCAAAAGAAGAAGGGGACGACAGAGACTGAGATGGCTGGATGGAGTCACTGAAGCAGTCGGCGTGAGATTAAATGGACTCTGGGGGATGGTAGAGGACAGGAAGGCCTGGAGGAAGGTTGTCCATGGGGTCGCGATGGGTCGGACACGACTTCGCAACTAACAACAACAACAAGGGAATACCATACAGGCAGTCCTCGACTTACAACCACAATTGAGCCCCAAATTTCTGTTGCTATATCAGCCAGTTGTTAAGTGAGTTTTGCCCCATTTTATGACTTTTCTTGCCACAGCTGTTAAGTGAGTCGCTGCTCGTTGTTACGTTAGTCACACGTTTGTTAAGTGATTCTGGCTTCCCCATTGACTTTGCTTGTCAGAAGTTTGCAAAAGGGCATCCCCTGACCCCGGGACACTGCGACCGTCATAAATATGAGTCAGTTACCAAGCAATTGAATTTTGATCACGTTACCAGCGGGGTGGTGCAATGATTTTACGGTAAGAGTGAAAAACAGTCATAGGTCAATTTTTTTCAGTGTCGTTGCAACTTCGAACGGTCACTAAAAGAACTGTTGTAAGTCGAGGACTACCTACAGTATATAAGGTGAAAAAGCAGTGACTATTCACATGCGAATGCACTCCAAACAGTAGCATGCTAAATCCTAAACAGAGAGGCTGAAGAAACAGAGAATGCATGGAATAGAAGAAAAATCTTTAAATTTATTTATTTATTGAATTTATATTGCCGCCTATTCACCCATGGCGACTCAAGGCGACTTACAGAATATAAAACCACATTTAAAACAATAAAAACTAACAAAAAGAATCAAATAAATTAATATAGTACAATATAACAAAAAACCCCACCTCCCACCCCCCGTCCTGGCGACAGCAGATCACACGAGCCATTTAATGGGCTCCATCCCGCTCTGGGTTCCCCAGGCCCGCTGGCAGAACCAGGTCTTCAGCGCCTTCCGGAAGAGTATCAGAGTGGGGGCCATTCTAATCTCTGGGGGGATGATGTTCCAGAGAGAGGGAGCCACCACGGAGAAGGCCCTTTTTCTGGGTCCCACCAGGTGTATCTCCCTCGGGGATGGGACCCACAACATTCCCTGCCTCCCCGCTCTGATGGGTCGGGTAGATGTGACCGGCAAGAGACGGTCCCTCAGATAACCTGGTCCCAAGCCATGAAGGGCTTTAAAGGTGACAACCAGCACCTTGAATTGCATCCGGAAGCAAATTGGCAACCAATGCAGCTCCCGCAGGAGAGGCGATACATGTGCACACGAGGTCTGCACAAAACCATGCGGGCCGCTGCATTTTGCACCAACTGGAGCTTCCAAATATAAATATAAATATACCCTCTATTACAGTGATGGCGAACCTTTTTCTTCTTGTGTGCCAAAAATGGGAGTGTGTGTGCGCCCTAGCGTGTGTGCGTGCCAGCACACAACTCCCCACACACGCTGCACTGCGCATGCGCGCATCACCGCACATGCGCCCCCCGTTGGGCCGTTTTTAACCGTCAGGAGGCTTCAGGAGGCTTCCCTGAAGCCTCCGGAGGATGAAAAATGGCCCAACGGGCAAACCGGAAGTTGGGAAAACGGACTTCCAATTTGCCCGTTGGGCCGTTTTTCGCCCTCCGGAGGCTTCAGGGAAGCCTCCTAAAGCCTCCGGAGTGTGAAAAACAGCAAAACAGGCAAACCGGAAGTCCGTTTCTGAACTTCCGGTAGGCCTGTTGGACTGTTTTTCGCACTCCAGAGGCTTCAGGGAAGCCTCCTGAAACCTGGGGAGGGTGAAAACGGCCTTCCCCAAGGCTGAAAATA
>QLTV01002667.1:2092615-2102744 GCA_003457575.1 Thermophis baileyi
ATCAAGTAACTGAATGACTACACACCAGTTGCGCTAACATCTTCAGTTATGAAAACCTTTGAAAGGCTAGTGATGTCCCACTTGAAAACCATCACGGATCCGCGGTTAGACCCCCTGCAACTTGCATACCGAGCAAACAGATCAACAGATGATGCTGTTAATATGGCTCTGCACTACATCCTACAACATCTTGAATCTCCAAAGACCTACGCAAGGGTCCTCTTTGTAGACTTTAATTCAGCATTCAATACCATCATTCCAGACACTCTTCTAACTAAGCTTAACCAGCTAGCGGTACCTGAACACACTTGTAAGTGGATCATAAGCTTCCTAAAAAACAGGAAGCAACAGGTGAAGCTAAGCAGAATCACATCAGATACCTGTACAATTAGCACAGGGGCCCCCCAAAGCTGTGTGCTCTCTCCACTTCTCTTCTCTCTATAAACCAATGACTGCATCTCAAACGATCCCGGAGGCTTCCCTTCAGGCGACCCTCCTCCCCCTCTTGCGACTCCCTGGCTGGCTGAGGCGGGGCCAGGAGGGTGCACATGCGTGGGGAGACCCTCCTCAAGTGAGCGCCAAAGTGCAGCAAAGGCACGCGGGGAGGGCGGGCGGCTGCTCGCTTAAGGAGGGTCTTTGGATGCGGTTTCTCTCCTGCCCTAAGGATATGGCCATTGCCTTGCCGTGTCCAACCTTCCTCCCCTGCAGCTCTTCGGCCGAGCGGGGAGGGCGTAAGCTCCAGCCCGAAGTGGCAGGAAGCGAAGGCTGCCTTCGCTCCGGCGACCCTCCTCCCCCTCCTTCTCCTCTCATGCGGGGTAGGGGGGGCACGGCAAGGCAATGGCCGGATCCTTAGGGCAGGAGAGAAGCCGCATCCAAAGACCCTCCTTAAGCGAGCAGCTGGCCACCCTCCGCGTGCGTCTTTGCTGCGCTTTGGCGCTCGCTTGAGGATTGTCTCCCCGCGCGCGCCACAGTCAGCCAGGGAGTCGCGAGAGGGGGAGGAGGGTCGCCTGAAGAGAAGCCTTCGCTGGGGGTGGCGATCATTCCTCAGCACACAGAGAGAGAAGGGGAGAGAGAAGGAGAAAGAGAGATATAGAGAGATGGGGAGAGGGAAAGAGAGAAAGAAAGATGAGAGGGAGAAAAAGAGATGGAGAGAGAGAAAAAGAGGGAAAAGAGAGAGAGAGAGAGAGAGATACCTGTTTCCCATAGAAAAGAAAACAAAGCCACAAAACCTGGGTAGGCGTGGCTGGGGGGGTCATGTGACTCGGTGGGAGTGACATCGAGTTGGCCACGCCCACCCAGGTTTTGTGGCTCCGGGTGTTTTGTTTTCTCTGGGAAACGGGTCCAAATGGCTCTTTGAGTTTTTAAGGTTGCCGACCCCTGGACTAGAACGCTAGAAGAATTTAAAAAGAACACAATAGCAATAGCACTTAGACTTATATACCGCACCATATTACTTTTCAGCACTCTCTTAAGAGGTTTACACAATCAGCATTTTGTCCCAACAATCTGGGTCCTCATTTTACCGACCTCGGAAGGATGGAAGGCTGAATCAACCTTGAGCCTGTTAGGATCAAACTCCTGGCAGTGGGCAGAGTCAGCCTGCATCACTGCATTCAAACCACTGTGCCACCAGGGTTCATCTTACACACCACAAGCCGGCAGGTTGGTAGTGCTTAACAAGTAATCTTCAAACTTACAAACACCATAGAGCCCAAAATTTCTGTTGCTAAGCAAGGCCGTTGTTAAGTGAATTTTGTCCCATTTGACAACCCCTTCCTGCCACAGTTGTTAAGTGAATCACTGCAGTTAAGTGTGTAAGTGTTAAGTGAATCTGGCTTTCCTCCATTGGCTTTACTTGCCAAAAGGTTTGCAAAAGGTGATCACATGACTCTGGGATAGTGCAACCGTCATAAATATGAGTCAATTGCCAAGCATCTGAACTTTGATCACGTGATTGTGGGGATGCTCCGACACTTTCAAGTGTGAAAAACGGTCATAAGTCACTTTTTTCAGCGCCATGGTAACTTTGAACGGTCATTCGACAAATTGCCAAGTATCAGAATTTTGATCACATGACCATGGGGATGCTGCAACAGTAGATCATGTGAAAAATGGTCATAAGTCACTTTTTTTGAGCCACGGTGGTGCAGTGGTTAGAGTGCAGTACTGCAGGCTACTTCTGCTGACCTGCTGGCTGCCTGCAATTCGGCAGTTCGAATCTCACCAGGCTCAAGGTTGACTCAGCATTCCAAGGTTGGTAAAATGAGGACCCAGATTGTTGGGGGCAATAGGTTGAATCTGTAAACCGCTTAGAGAGGGCTGTAAAGCACTATGAAGCTGTATATAAATCTAAGTGCTATTGCTATTTTTCAGTGGCTTTATAACTCTGGCCACTAAATGAATGGTTGTAAATCTAGGCCTATCTGTATGTACCATTTCCTGAAAGACTGGAAATTAATAAGGAACTGGCCTATGCAGGAGTGTCTCAGGATCAAATGCAAATAGATGCCATCTTCTCAGCTTATAAAAGATTCTCGAGAATAGAAAGGTTTGTTATTTCCCCCTTTTCCCTGGACATTACCCAGAAGGGCTCTGCCACACTTTGATGATAACCAAAAATCTGTATTCTTAATCCATATTTCTTCCTCTGAATTCTTTATATTCTTCACAATCACGGGGTCATTTTGCTCCACGCCACTCACCCTAAAAAATATCACTGAAGAAACCAACAGGTCACCTTGTCCAATTTATGTTGTTGCCACATAAAACCTCAGCTCTATTTATCTATAATAAATAGACCCAATCTGGGAAGGAGGTGATCAAATTTAATCTCTGACAACTAAGCTATTAGCTTTATCCACACACTGCTATTTTGTTAAGTGCTGAAACACTACTTTAGTCTTACGATAATTTGGTTGGGCAAATGTTCACAGAAGAAGAAGAAAAATGTTTTTGATGGCTTATTCAAAAGGAAAATAGCCATTTATCAGAGGTTCTATTTTAAAAAAAAACTTGTGTTGGAAACTGTAGCTTGGCAGAGTTGGTTCTTTTAAAACTTTCAGGGGGGAAAAAATAATGTTGCTTGTTATAATCTTGCTAACAGCTTGGCCTAAATTAAAAGAAATAAATGTCAAAGCCAGAGACTTCCTTGCATGCTTAACCTGGCCTTTCAATGTGTAAATAAACAAAAATGAAAAAGAGGAAAACTTCCCTCAAACCTTCACATGCAAAGAGGCAAATTAGGATAAATTTCCTTCCTTCGTCACAAAGGTTGCCCAAATTCTATCAGAACACTTTTCTTAGTATTGACAGTCACTGCCATCTTGGTCTTAGGGAATGTGTTTGTGTGTGTGTGTGTGTACACACACACACAAAGTAACTCTGCCCATGTGGAAGCTGCTGAAAAACACTTTCCTGTGACAGTAACTCCATCTTGCCAGTTGAATATGTCCAGGAATGTCTGATTCAGCTCAAATGTTTACAACATGTCTATGGCAAAGACATGGGATGTACAACGTTGGAAAGCCTGCTAGCAAACTCACAAACTTTGGGCTGCAAACTGGGAGCAGACAGCTGGATTAGTGGGGAACTGGACTGACAAAACAACATTAAAAAAGACATATGAACATGCTGGACAAGCATATATATTCATATTATTGGGAAGATAAATCTTATAAGTTTTATATATCATGTGCTGGCTAACATGTCCAAAAAAAATCACCGAATCATTCTGAGGTTTAAAAATCCCCAAAATATCACATGCAACATTAACAGCCTTCAGACCACGAGGAAAACACTTAGTCATGTCCCTTGGTTAACATCCCAACATTGAGAGTTAGGTGTTCTTTCAAAATAAGAACAAGTATACAATCTTTAAAAGATCTGGTTTGAATTTTTGTGGATAAAGTAACTTATGGGAGGCCGAAAATGTTCTTGCTTTACTTTCTTCTTTTCATTTCTGTTTTTTCCTATCTGCTGGAGCAATCCAGACCCTCAAATCCAGTTTGGTTCTTTCTGCTGGCAGCAGGATCTAGCTAAGCAGGATAACAAAGCTACGTGATGTGGAAAAATTAGGACCTGTCACATGAGGCAACTTACAACTGCAATGACTTGGGACCATAGTTCTGGGCTCAATTATGGTCATAAAGTACTGTACTGTACTGCATCTATTTGACTTACATAAAACCACCTAAGCACTTGAAATAGAGCTAAAAATGGCAACCAGCCTACTTCCGATCCTGTCGATCAGGTTCCAGAAGAAGAGCCTTCCCTGCTGTAGCACCCATCCTTTGGAACATCTTACCCTCTAAGAAATGGGTGTCAAACTCAAGGCCCAGGTTCTGGATCTGGCCCACAGGGTGCTTAGATCTGGCCCGCGGGGCCGCCCTGGAAAGCAAAGGACCGGCCCGCAGTGTCTCTGCCAGCAAAAACGGAGCTCAGGAGGGACACGGGCAGGACTTCCAAGCTCCGTTTTCGCTGGCAGAGAGTTGCAGGAGGCCGTCCCAGCCAAAAACGGAGCTCGGGAGCCCATTTTCGCTAGCAGAGCACTCAGGCCACCACAGGCACCTCCAACACGAGTGACGTCGAGCTGGCCACGCCCACCTCAGCCCCCCAAGGTCAAACACAACCCTGATGCGGGTTTGACACCCCTGCTCTAAGGCATTAGTGGGGAACGATGGCCCTTTCATGACTTGTGGACTTCATCTCTCAGAATTCCTGAGCCAGCATGGCTGGCTCAGGAATTCTGGGAGTTGAAGTCTATAAGCCAGTGGTTCTCAACGCCCCCTCCCTGCACAGGATGAGATGACAAAGGGGCATGGCACCACGGGCGAAATGCTCCCGGTTCGGGCTTGCCTGCGGGCCGCCGGACAGCTGATAGCGTCGGAAGCGGGAGACTTCGCCTGGACGTCGCCATTTGGGTTCTTTTACCCTCTGCGCATGCGCAAAGCATTCTGTGCATGCGCAGAGGGTAGAAGAACCCAAATGGCGGCGTCCGGGCTACCAGCTGACGGCGACCCGCAGGCACGGCCGAACCGGGACCTTTTTACCCCTGCAGTGACGGTGGCACCAACATGGCGGGCTAACGCGCCCGGCGACCCCTGTGAAATGGTCGTTCGACCCCCAAAGGGGTCGCGACCCACAGGTTGAGAACCGCTGCTATAAGCCATATAGGGGCCATTGTTCCCCACTTCTGCTCTAAGGTAACATCTGCCCCCCCACCCTCCTATCCTTTCACAAGATCCTGAAGACCTGGCCCTGCCGGTTGGCCTGTGGACCCAATGGGGTAGTTCCATGATGGAGGTGGCTCCTGGATTCATGGCAGACTCCTCCTCCTCCTCCCACTGTTCTCGCTTCTCCCCCCATCCATTTTTTGGGTTATCATATTTGATGTATTATTCTTCTGTGTTCCTTTTTCATTGTTCATTTTATGATTCTACTCTTTATGGTTCTACTCTTGTCATTTCTTCCTTTTGATTTCTGTAAGCCACCTAGAGTAGCCCCACAGAGAGATAGGCGGCAAATAAATTTAACAAAATAAAATAAAATAAATAAATGACATCACTACCGTCCTGACGGATCTTTGTATCCCATCAAAGAAGACTGGAAGCTCCTAATTCAAGTGCACCTAATACTCCAATTGTGCCAGTATGGATCTTGGAAAAACCACAGAAGGTACCGTATTTTTCAGAGTATAAGACGCACTGGAATATAAGACGCACCGGAGTATAAGACACACCTTAATTTTTGGGGAGGAAAATGGGGGGGGGGGGTTCTGCCTACCTCGGGGGGGGGAAAATGGGGGGGGGGGATTCTGCCTACCAGGTATTCATCTGGCTAGTCCTTAGCCTGGTCAGCTTCAGCACATTAGTTCGCTCGCTGGTTCTGAGGTTGGGGCCGGTTGGGGCTGTGCTTCTAAAGCACAGCTGATCGTCTGAGGGAGCAGCAATTAAAAAAGCAGGCAAAGCAAGGAAGATCGCTTAGCTCGTGTTGGGGCTGAAAAACAGCTTCAAAAGCACAGCTGATCCTCGGAGGGAGCTCCAGTGACTAAAGCAGGCAAAGCGCAGAAGGGGTAAGAGAAGGCAGCAGCTGTTCCGGGTAGCCATTTTGGGCACCGCGCGTCGAGAGTTTGGAGGCTGAAAACGCAACGCGTGGAGCCCAAAAAGCCATTGTGGGTGGCAATCTCTGCAGCCAGGAAGAGGACACGCAGAGGCCGAAGGGTAGGGGCCGGCAGGTGGGCGGGGCTACATTCGGAGTATAAGACGCACCCAAATTTTCAGCCTCTTTTAGGAGGGGGAAAAATGCATTTTATACTCCAAAAAATACGGTAATTTTTTTTTTTAATTCTAGGATCCTTCAACTGTATTTTGAGTTGTTCTACTCTACTAGATACACCATGGGTTCTGATTTTTGTGGGGAGAAGTAAAGACAGTCCTGCTTTTAGTTCTCCCTATCCCACCCAAATCCATTACCAAATCCATTTGATTTTATTTGAGTTATACAAGCTGCTATCAAAGTAGAGTCATAAAATATCCACAGCATACATTAAAAAAAGAAAAAAAGAAAAATTACTAACTCCCAATTGCTTATAAACTCATCACTAAGTGATGGTGCTAATTCATGCCCCAAACTAACTTGGCTTTTGTTTCAAAGAGCAGGCGGTGCACCAATAGAAAAACAGCACCTGCTGACCCTCCGCCCCTCACCTAGCAGAAATGGGAGAGCCGCAAGCAGGATGACCCACAATTTCTCTGCTTGAAAAGCAAGGAGTGTCTCTCCGTGAAGTTTTATTCCAAAGGTCAAAGACATGTGCTTTTACTGCCTCCATGAGGACAATCAAATGCACGGACAGGCTCAATTTCAAACTTCTCTTGAAAGTTAACCTGAAATTCACTTTAAACACACTTGAGCAAAGCAAGCACTGAAAAGATTTTATGAAAGATATAGCACTTTACATGAGCAGATTACAGGCAGTCCTTGATTTACGACCCCAATTGAGCCCAACGTTTCTGTTAAATGGGACATCTGTTAAGTGAGTTTTGCCCCATTTTATGACCTTGATTGCCACAGTTGTTAAGCTGTGAATCACAGTGAATCACTGCAGTTGTTAAGTTAGTTAAGCTGTTAAGTGAATCTGGGTTCCCCATTGACTTGGCTTGTCGGAAGGTCGCAAAAGGGGATCACATGACCCTGGGACACTGCAATCATCAGAGAGATGTGTCCGTTGCCATGCATCTGAATTTCGATCACATGACGTGAGGATGCTGCAATGGTCATAAGTGTGGAAAAACGGTCATAAGTCACTTTTTTCAGTGCCGTTGTCACTTTGAATGGTCATTAAACGGACTGTTGTAAGTCGGGGACTACCTGTACCAACTTCCTTGCACACAATGTTACCTATTGATTGAAGGGGATGGGAGACATTACGGCCACACCTCTCTAGCTTCTTCACTTCAAACCCATATCTTAAAAAAAGTCTTACTACTTTTTCTCCTTAATCCAGCCCCCGATATCAATTCTGCAGGTTAACCCAGAAAAGGAATAAGTAATGTGGCCCCCGTGGGTGCTGTAATAATCCAGAAACCACGTAATTAAGCGACGTTTGAAAAGAAGTTGAGAAATGGCTGAAATCTTGCATGGTTGCCAAGCTTCATGAGTTTTTCAGATTCATGATATTTTAAAATGCTCTTGCATTATTCTTACTTACAAGAGATTTTACACGCTCATGGAAATTCTGTTGAAAGTTTGGCCATTTTAATTAGTTTAATTTATTTAGCACCAGCACAATTGTGCAAGACTGTGCAATGACACTCGTGACCTAAAAAACCTACCAATTTCTGACACAGATCCTTGCAGCCCCCAAAATCCTACCTGTTCAATACAGGTCATCCTAAATACTATCACAAATTCACAATAAGCACCTTGGTGGAAAAGAGCATCCAGCTGAGAATAAAGAGAGAATATTGAGGTATTATGCTACAATGTCTAGAATATTACCGGTATGCTTAACTACTGAGAGAGAGAATAATATATATCTAGACCAGATCCTTCAAGGATCAAGGGGAAAGAGATTTTTGAAGGAAAAATTGGATGTGAATACAGGTAGTCCTCGGTTTACCACCTTTCGTTTAGTGACAAAGTTACAACGGCACTAACAACCACTTCTCACATGACCGTTGCAGCATTCCCCATGGTCATATGATCAAAATTTGGTTGCTTAGCAACTGACTCATGTTTATGACGGTTGCAGTGTCCCAAAGTCATGTGATCACCTTTTGCGACTTTCTGACAAGCAAAGTCAATGGGGAAGCCAGATTCACTTAACAACCGTGTTAGTAACTTACCACAGTGATTCACTTAACCACAGTGATTCACTTAACAACTGTGGCAAAAAGGTCATAAAATGGGGCAAAATCACTTAACAAATGTCCCTCTTAGCAACAGAAATTTTGGGCTCAATTAGGGTCGCAAGTCGAGGAATAACTGTAATAGTAAATGCCAAATTATATGGGAGCTCCTTAAATTTCCAAGCATGATATTCACACAGTCTCTTTAACAAGATTTATTGAAAAGAATGCATAAGGTTATAAAAATCCCAGCAATTGAACTCTTTCCCATTTAGTACCAAAATATTCCAGTGTACATTAAAGTCCGCAAACAGAATCTGAGGAGGCAGGTTTTTCCACTGATAACAGAAAAGCTTGCCGAACCATCTCTTAAATCTTTTAACAACTCTTGCACGAAATAACACAATATTTTTTTTAATGTA
Source organism: Thermophis baileyi (assembly GCA_003457575.1). NCBI lineage: Eukaryota > Metazoa > Chordata > Lepidosauria > Squamata > Dipsadidae > Thermophis > Thermophis baileyi. The sequence goes on from QLTV01002667.1 coordinate 2,101,383, forward strand.
TGCACAGATCTCATAAAAGTTTTCTGAGAAGCTTTCAAGAGACAACCATGAAGGCCATGAAAAACTCAAGCACATTACTGAGAAACACAGTATTCAAATTATATAGTGAGTGATTGATTAAAAGAAATTTTGCTAGTATCAGAAAGATGTTATCTACCACACTTTCACATGGAGCATGGTCCACATTAAGAGGAATTCAAAGTTTGAGGAGAAAGAAATTTCAAGAACGTCAGTTAGTAGACAGATATAATGACAACAACAATAATAAAGACCTCACACTGTTATCGAAAAGATGATGTGATTCACTGATGTGGAGATAGACAAACTGATGAAAAACAACTGGTGAAAATAAAACTATATTGTGGTTCGCACATCAAGATTGAAAGATTGTGCAGAAATGGATAGACTTACATTGAAAATCAAACAGAAAGAAGATACAGAATATTATCAAACATGGAATTTATTTTATAAGAAAAGGGGTGGAGATTCAAAATGTAACCTGTATTGTTAAGCAAATTAAATACCCAGACAACACGATGTTTATTAAGCAATGTAAACAATAGAAAATTATTAAAATTTATTTTAAAAAAAAGATTGAAACATTCTACAGGAAAAATGGAATGCAATATCAGTTGTATCGAGCTCTTGGTGCAGTACCCAAAGGACTCACCAAATATTTAGAAATTATAAATTTACTGGCTAATTTTGCAAAAGATGAACCTACTTGGAACAACATACAGTTGCAAGAAAAAGTATGTGAACCCCTTGGGATTACGTGGAGTTTTGCATGAATTGGTCATAAAATGTGCTCTGAACATCATCTAAGTCACAACAATAGAAAAACACAGTCTGCTTAAAATAATACTACACAAACATTAGATGTTGCCATGGTTTAATTGAACATAACATCTAAACATTCACAGTGCAGGGAGGAAAAAGTATGTGAACCTTTGGACTTAATAACTGGTTGACCCTCCTTTGGCAGCAATAACCTCAACCAGACGTTTCCTGTAGTTGCAGATCAGACCTGCACAACGATCTGGAGTAATTTTGGACCACTCCTCTTCACAAAACTGTTTCAGTGTAGCAATATTCTTGGGATGTCTGGTGTGAATCGCTCTCTTAAGGTCATGCCACAGCATTTCAATCGGGTTGAGGTCAGGACTCTGACTGGACCACTCCAGAAGGCGTATTCTGTGCTGTTGAAGCCATTGTTTTGTTGAATTACTTGTATGCTTTGGGCCATTGTCCTGTTGCATCACCCATCCTCTGCGGAGCTTCAGTTGGCGGACACATGGTCGTACGTTTTCCTGCAAAATGTCTTGATAAACTCTGGAATTCATTTTCCCATCAATGACAACA
>QLTV01002667.1:2106977-2125575 GCA_003457575.1 Thermophis baileyi
CTATTCTATTCTATTCTATTCTATTCTATTCTATTCTATTCTATTCTATTCTATAGATATGTTTTTAACTATCTAGTTGATATTAAAACCACCCAGATTTGGACAGCATAGAAAACTGTTATGATGACAATGATGGTTGGTCACACAGTCAGACAGATATTTAGACTGGATTTGGCATTTTTATCCAATCATCATTATTATTATATTCACAAAAATGTGAAATCACAGCTGCCAGTTCTGTAGCTGTGCTGGCCTTCCTATGCATCAAGTTCTTCCTAGGATGTCCATAATATATTGGTATAATATACAGTATGTGTGGACTACTACTATTAATAATAATTTATTTATTATTAAGAATAGATTATATTGTTGTATAAAATTAATATATTTAACTATTCTCCAAATTAACTATTATTAACTATTATTAACTATTATTAACTATTCTCCAAATTAACTATTCTCCAAAGCACCTGAGGGTAGAACAAAAAGCAATGGGTGGAAACTAATCAAGGAGAGAAGCAACTTAGAACTAAGGAGAAATTTCCTGACAGTTAGAACAATTAATCAGTGGAACAGCTTGCCTCCAGAAGTTGTGAATGCTCCAACACTGAAAGTTTTTAAGAAGATGTTGGATAACCATTTGTCTGAAGTGGTGTAGGGTTTCCTGCCTAAGCAGGGGGTTGGACTAGAAGACCTCCAAGGTCCCTTCCAACTCTGTTATTCTATTCTATTCTATTCTATTCTATTCTATTCTATTCTATTCTATTCTATTCTATTCTATTCTATTCTATTCTATTCTATTCTATTCTATTCTTCTATTCTATTCTATTTTATTCTAAGAGAAAGAACTGGAGAAAATAACAAAATACAAAGTAAGCAGAAGTAGAACAACTGTGGCAAAAATAAAAAAGCAAGGATGGTACCAATAGTAATAGGTGCCTTGGGTGCAATCCCAAAACAACTGGAGCACCACTTGAACATCATCGGCATTGACCAAATCCCCATTAGTCAATTGCAAAAGGCAGCTTTCCTCGGAACAGCTTACATCCTGTGATGATGCCTTTAACACCATCAAACATCAATATCTGACTATCCCAGGTCCTTGGGGAGGACTTGATAAATGAATAAAAAAGCCAAATCTAGTCTAAACATCTGGATGATTGTGAGAATCAAAACTGCTCTATTACCAAAGCTACAGGGGATTTTGTTGTTGTTGTTGTTGTTAACCTGATTTAAAACCAATAATAGCTAAATGTAGACCTACAGATGTGTAATACTTGCATCTCAAATCATCCAAGACTCTTCTTCACTGCTTTCTATTGCCTTAAGCAAAACATTAAGGATATAAATATGTTTAGGATTAGCATTTAGTTCATTGTGGGGTCTTTAACTTGGAGGAAGTGCAGACAATTTGGTTTAATTGTTTTTTTGTTGCAGGAGAGTTACACAGAGGGAGGAGAGAAAGAGGAAATAAAACACATATGAAGGTCTTTGTACCACACACAGAGAGAGCGCTGTGGTTAGGGCTTGTTAGCATTCCCTACAGACATGGAACTGATTCATACTGAAAATAGATACCCAAACAAGCAGGGTAAACCAAATGTGATTTCTATCGCAACACAAGAGAAGGCCAGTCCACCATACATTGTATATCGTTGTATCAGACCAGACATGTGCTGACATTTTATAGAAAGTAAAGTACAACTGGATGTGCAACTGCTACCGAAATGAAACAAAAACTAATTGCCAATGTTCACAAAAAGATGGTTCTTGAGATGAATTACAATACTTTTTCATGGGATTTACTAAGGAGATGAAAAGGCAATGCAAGTAGAATAATTGACATGTCCAGAATCACAGGTTTGAAAATCTCACTTGGCATTACAGTTGAAGACTTCATGATCTATGGGACTAAACATAGAGCCAATCTGGTCCAGCGGTTAAAGCACCAAGCTAGAAACCAGGAGACTGTGAGTTCTAGTCCCGCCTTAGCCATGAAAGCCAGCTGAGTCATCTTGGGCCAATCACCAGGGGACTGTGAGTTCTAGTTCCGCCTTAGCCATGAAAGCCAGCTGAGTCACCTTGGGCCAATCACCAGGGGACTGTGAGTTCTAGTTCCGCCTTAGCCATGAAAGCCAGCTGAGTCACCTTGGGCCAATCACCAGGGGACTGTGAGTTCTAGTTCCGCCTTAGGTATGAAAGCCAGCTGAGTCACCTTGGGCCAATCACCAGGGGACTGTGAGTTCTAGTTCCGCCTTAGCCATGAAAGCCAGCTGAGTCACCTTGGGCCAATCACCAGGGGACTGTGAGTTCTAGCTCCACCTTAGCCATGAAAGCCAGCTGAGTCACCTTGGGCCAATCACCAGGGGACTGTGAGTTCTAGCTCCACCTTAGCCATGAAAGCCAGCTGAGTCACCTTGGGCCAATCACCAGGGGACTGTGAGTTCTAGTTCCGCCTTACCCATGAAAGCCAGCTGAGTCACCTTGGGCCAATCACCAGGGGACTGTGAGTTCTAGTCCCGCCTTAGGTATGAGAGCCAGCTGGGTCACCTTAGGCTAGTCTATCTCATTCAATCTAACTCATCTCAAAGGGTTGTTGTTGTAGAGATAATAGGAGGGGGAAGGAGTACAGGTAGTCCTTGACTTACAACCACCAGTGAGCTCAAAATTTCTATTGCTAAATGAGACAGTTGTTAAGTGAATTTTGCCCCATTTTACGACCTTTCTTGCCACAGTTGTTAAATGAATCACTGCAGTTCTTAAGTCAGTAACACAGTTGTTAAGGGAATCTGGCTTCCTCATTGATTTGCTTGCTAGACGGTCGCAAAAGGGGATCACATGACCCTGGGACACTGCAACGGTCATAAATATGAATCAGTTGCCAAGCGTCCAAATTTTGATCACGTGACCACGGGGATGCTGCTACGATTGTGAGAAAAATAGTCATAAGTCACTTCTTTCAGTGATGTTGTACCTTCGATCGGTCACTAAATGAACTGTTATAAGTCGAGGACTATCTGCATTAGTTATGTTCACTGGCTTGAGTTATTTATAAAAATAAGGCGGGATATCAATAAATGTAAAAATACATTACACCTGTTAACTCTGCTCTTCGAATGCAAGGTAGAACAAAGTGAAATTACATAGGAATATAGGTTCCAGATAACAATAAAAGATGCTACTTCTATTTCTTATAAAAGGGAGAAAAGGTTTATACCTGATTCAGATATCTGACATGCCCAAAATACACTCACACAGAGACAAATGAAAGCACTGAATGTCTGATGGACACAGATACAGGCAGTAATAGCACCAATACAACTCACTTGCTACTCCTGATGCAATTCCGTATAGTAGTCCCCCTCCTTCGGACTCAGGCTGGAAGACATGGGAACTTGGAGGAGGGCTTCGTTCTTGACGGATGAAGTTATATAACAAAGTTTTCACTAGTCGGCTGATGTATGAGAGACTGGCAATACAAAAGAGTCAAAGTTTTAAGTGGATTTGGGACTGCACCAGAACACAGTCAAATCATTCCTTTCCTTTCCTCTAGTTTGCAAAACTATCTAAAATATGAATGGTTAAAAGTGCTCTTTTAAAAATGAAAACCGGTCACTAAGAGATACATCTGATGTTAAAATCCCTAATTCAGTGTTTCTTAAGCTTGGTGACTTTAAAATGTGTGGACTTCAACTCCCAGAATTCCCAATTCTGGGAGTTGAAGTCCACACATTTTAAAGTCACCAAGCTGGAGAAACACTGCTCTAATTTGATGCCTACTAGACACTCTTAAATCTTCTGAATTTTAAAAAGGATAATATATTTTAAATGTGTTAACAGAGGTGCTAAAAAAAAGGTGCTGGTCTGTGAAAATAAACACAAGTTTCCCATGACCTTTTTATATATTCAGAAATCATTTTATATGACTTAGCATTTAGATATTCAGAAAATAAAAATAGTTTGCCACTATTTGTTCTGTTACAGGGAGAGTGGTCCAAAATACTCACAGGTACAGAACAATGAAGGCAGAATAAATTTACTTATCTGTGACAGCCTGCTCTTAACCTGGTTCAAGTAAATTCGAAAACTTCTAATGCCCACTCTTCACAGAAAGAAAAACAATACTTCCCTGCAAACCAAAGGTTTAGGCTTAAACAACCTGGTGCATTCTAAATATTTGAAATATAGTTCCCACAATCTCTTCTTGCCACTGGCCATGCTGGCTTGGGCTGATGGAAGCTAACATCTAAAACATCTAGAAAACAATGGGTTTCTAACTGCTGCTATGAAGTGGTTTTTTTTAAAAAAAACTTGCTGTAAAAATGCACTCCATATCCTAAAATTATGAAGTGGAACTGCATACAATACTTTCATCTCAGCGTATTTATTTAACAACTTGTTGTTTAAGTGAGATAAAAAATAATTCTTATCGCCCAGAGAGTCAATCTGTTATCAGCTTGGCAGATCTTTCAGGAGCACAAATTAACCTACAGCTAAATAAAAATATTTGCTTTGACAGAGTAAATGCAAGTGCTATGCTCGTTAAACTCAAGAATAAAAGCTACCTACCCGTGTTTCCTCGAAACTAAGACCGGTCTTATATTTTTTGCCTCCAAAAAAGGCACCCGGTCTTATTTTGGGGGGATGTCTTCCACTGACTCATCTCGTGGCGGCGGCACCAACAGCCCCGGCCAGCAGGAGCACACCGCCGGCCCACTTCTTCTGCGGCCGTTTCACGTCACTCGCGTGCATTGCCCCCGGTCTCCGTTTCGCCGTCAGAGGTCTTCAGGAAGGCCTCTGCAGCCGATAAAAGAGCTCCAGATTGAGCTCTTTTCCGGAAGGCCTCTGACGGCGAAATGGAAGCCAGGGGGCACCGTGCGCATCAATCCAGAGCTTGTTTCTCGGCTGCAGAAGCCTTTCCTGAAGGTCTCTGACAGTGAAACGGAGGTTGGGGGCGATGCGCGTGAGCGGCAGCAAGCAGCTACAGAAGAAGTGGCCGGCAAGACGAGACAGGTGTCGGGGTGCACGAGGCCTGGCTGCAACTGTCTGAAGGTAAGCAGCTCCACACCCCCATCCCCACCCTCGCTTGATTTTTACCCGTGCGCCTCTCCCCACCTCGTGCAATCAGGTGCAATGGAGTGGGCGGGGTCTTAACTAGGGCTTATTTTGGGGGTAGGGCTTATATTGGACAAAAATTGGGATAGGGCTTATTTTTGGGGAAACACTGTACTTATAAAATAGCACTGCAGTCTAACCTACCATCGGCCATGCATAAGATACTTATGAATGATGCTCTCCCGCAGAATTTCCTTGTGGAAAAGCTGACAGGAGAGAAAAACGACCAGTGTTGTCACAGCTTCCAGCGAAATGTTGTATGTAATGTCTCTGCAACGAATGAAGATATAAAGTATTAATCAACACCAATGAGTACATATTTACTAGCAGTCTTTTTACACGTTATATGCAAATATTGGCTATAATGTTTGCTATGAGCCTGATTCAAAGAAGTCCTTGACAAAAAAAAACCTCCCCCAATTCTCACTGCACTAATCCACATATTCTCTTCCTTATGTATTTACAAATAAGAAAACCCTGAAAAGGGGGGGGGAAGAGAGAGAAGATAACCCAACAGCAGGTGGATGGACTCAAGTACAGTAGCAATGGGTGCCCCATTGGAGGATCTGAAGGACCTGGTTGATGATGGATCCCCTGGAGAAAAATTGATGTGGCCACTAAGAATCAACCCTGACTTGATGGCACATAATCAATCAGATCACACCATTCAATAATCATAAAACACAGAATCATAGGGCTGGAAGGGATCTTGGGAGGTCTTCTAATCCAACCCCCTGCTCAAGGCAAGAGACCTTATACCATCCGGGTCAAATCAATCATTCAATCAGAATAAAGCTGGAAGGGGCCTGGGAGGTCTTCTAGTCCAACCCCTTGTTCAAGCAGGAGACCCTATACCATTTCTGACAGGTGGCTTGTCCATTCTCTTCTTAAAAGCCTTCAGTGATGGAGCACCCACAACTTCTGAAGGGCAGCTGTTCTCATTGTTAGGAAGTTTCTCCTTAATTCCAGGTTGCTTCTCTCCTTGATTCGTTTCCATCCATTGTTTCTTGTCTTGCCTTCTGGTTGTTAAGTTTATTTTTAAAAACCTCCAGTGATGGATGATTGAGATTCTCAATAATCCAGGTTGTGGTTGTCTCAAGTTTTCAAAAAAAAAAAAACAAGAAAGTCCAGTTGCCTTTTGGAAAAAGCACCTTTGGGACTCCAGTGATGGAGCACCCACAACTCTGAGAGGCAAGCTGTTCCATTAATTGTTCTCACTGTCAGAAAATTTCTCCTTACTTCTAGGTCGGATCTCCCTTTCATGAGCTTCTACCCATTATTTCTTGTCCTGCTGTCTTACATTCTACCTTTGTTATTGCTTCCCATTGCTTTTGAATAACCACCACGTTTCTTACACAACTAACCAGGGAGAGGAGAGTGAATGGGATCCCCACCACCACCGCAGCCTAATTTTTGGTGTTAGGAGAGCTGGAAAGACCCCTAAACTAAAATATCCAGAGTCATTACGGATAATAAAGGACCCTGATAGACTTACTAGGGATGCGGTGGCTCACGAGGTTAGAACGCTGGGCTGATGATTGGCAGGCTAGTGTTTGAGACCCGCTGCTGCCACTGAGGGGAGTGAGCTCCCGCCACACACTCCAGCTCCTGCCACTCCTGCAGTTCGAAAGCAGGCAAGCATGAGTAGATAAATGGTACCACTTCGGTAGGCACCTTCATGGGGATGCGAAAGGAGCCCCCAACTGGGCATCCCCTGGGCAACAGTGATGTCACCAGCAAATCCTTTCACTACGGAAGCACTTTGGTGCTTCCAACATGGAAGTATTAGTATAGAGTTACTGAGTTATTGTGTCTTCAAATCATTGTTGACTCCGGCCACCTGTCTAGACTAGTCCCTAAAGTTTTCTTGGCAAGGTTTATTAGAAGTGATTTGCCCTTGCCTTTTTCACAGGGCTGAGAGTGAATGACTGGCCCAAGGGCACCCAGCCAACTTTGCAGGCCCAATCTGGAACTAGAACTCACAGTCTTCTGGTTTCTAACGTGATGCCTCTAACCACTAAACCAAACTGGGTCTTTCCACCCCCACAAAAAAATTACACTTAGAGAAAATGTAACAGCCATAGAAGTGTTGCATACTTAGAACCGTAACAGCACAAAACAGATTGAAGTACTTTCAATATTATGAAGGGCACTTGTTAACTTGTGCTTTTCATTTGTGGCTGATTAAGTCCAGCATATGCCACAGCAGCTTAGTATTGGGTCCAGTAAGTTCAAAAGTAGGAATAGAAGAGCAGTAACATCTTCCTTGTTGCTTCCTAGCATCTGGTGTTTAAAGCATGCAAGTCCGTGATGTCAAAGATTTTCAAGTAGCAGCGGATAGCCCTGTCCTCCATGAAAGAGAAATTTCCTAACAGTGAGAACAATTAATCAGTGGAACAGCTCGCCTTCAGAAGTTGTAGGTGCTCCATCACTGGAGGCTTTTAAGAAGAGATTGGACAACCATTTGTCTAGAATGGTACAGGGTCTCTTGCTTGAGCAGGGGGTTGGACTAGAAGACCTCCAAGATCCTGTCCAAGTCTGTTATTCTGTTTCTGAATTTGTCCGGGTTTCCCTTTAAAACCATCTAAATGACTCTCCTTTCCCATGTTTCTTGAAAGCTAAATTCTGCACTTCTGCACAGTCCCAAATCTATGTGTGTGTAATTTGTGTGTAGAGGGTTGAAATCCAAGTTCGGATTTTATCTGTGTCCACCACGCCGTCTCTTATTTAGAATTTTGTAAGAATTATAGAGTCTTGCCTCAGAAGTAATCCCTTTTAATCCGTTTGGCTGCCCTTTTTTGTACCTCTTATCGGGTTCTTAAATTTCAGCGATTTGTGCGGTAAGTACTTTTTTATCTCAGGCTGTTCAGCCTCGCTGATCTGCGATACCAAAATGGCATCAAGGCTTTGCAATGTTTATAGCAGTGGTTCACAACTTGGGATGCCCAGATGTTCTGCGCTGATAAGAACGGCAGGATAACAATATTTGGGTACCCTTGTTGGGAATCACTGACCTATAGACTCGTCCCACGTCAGCTTTTCTGAACAAAAGCCATTTCTTACTCTTCATCTCCTAACAAGTAGAATTTCACCGGAAGCATCCAAGGTTAAAAGTTCGCTGATTTAGGACGGTTGCCAGAAGAGACGGATTCAAGCATCAACATTCAAATAATAAAGGAAAAGGCCTTGAAAGACGAGTTGCCAAAAAGGATGAAGCCAGTTCAGGATACTGAAAGGCAAAGCCCCATGTTTGGTGATCTTTGGGGAATGTGATCTTTCCTCTTGGCAACGCTCTCCGAATTAACATCCACTAATGGCAAACATGCATGCAAAAAATACACTAGCGATGCTTGTTTGAGAAATGTTTGGGAAGCTTCTCAATTTACTTCTAAAAAAAAAATAACTGGAAGCCAAAACCCAACAGTGACCTCTTTTGCCATCCTCTTATTTGAAAAGGAAGAACAGGAAATATTCTCAGTTAATTCTTCCACCTCCATAGAAAGGAAGGGAGTGGATTCAGCAGCTACAAAAGGGAATTAAGATGTCTCCCTCATGAGTCATTCGCTGGACTGCAGACAAACCTCAGGACACTCAATGCTTCCATTTCTCATCCTACCTATATTTATATTCATCCGTAAAAGTGAAAAAAAAAATATCAAGTCACGCAAAATTACACTCAATTGCTAACGTTTCCACGCTTGTACCAAGTCAGCCATTCTATAAAATAAACAGAAACATCTCTTTCGGCAGCAGGATTTGCTTATAAGAGATCGGGTGCTTTCAGATGGAATATCAAACTGTAGCTTGGTCTTTAGGAGCGAGAGCGATTTTAACTTGCATGTTTCTATCTTCCTCTTTGTTTTTAAACAAGTGAGGAAATTAGAAACTTTCTTGTTTGGGTCAATGAAAAAATACACCTTCCAGCTACATCTTAATGGGGAGCATAGTGCAATGTGGTAAACACCATCTGTTGAATTTAGATACAGCAACAAACTATGGTTTGCTACTCATTCCGATAGGAAGCTTCTAATCCCCTCGCTTTCCAAGGGAGGGTAGAGCATTTAAAATTAAGGGAAACTTGTGCTAAAGCAATTTTGCATTTATAGTATAGATTTCCAAATTTTCAAGCTGGTGCCAGATATGGTTTTTAAAAATTAGCTGCTATTTTCTCAGAGAGAGATCTATTCATGCTGTTTAATTTAGTTCTGCCAGCTATAATTCTTGAAAAGTTGGGAGTTTTATTCTCCAGTGGTTTCACAAATAAGGGACTGTAAATAGAACATACGACTCACAGGGCTGGAAGGGACCTCGAAGGTCTTCTAGTCCAACCCTCTGTTCAAAGCAGGAGACCTTATATCATCCCAGTCAAACGATTGTTCAGTCTATTTTTGAAAATCTCTACTGATGGAGCACCCACAAATCCAGGAGACAAGCTATTCTATTAATTGTTCTCTCTATCAGAAAATTTCTTTTTTTTTTTTTTTTACTTCTAGGTTGCATCTCTCTTTAAAAGCTTCCATCCATTACTTCTTGTCCAGCCCTTCGATGCTTTGGAAAATAAGCCAATGTTTACTAGCTCCTTTCCCCTTGCTATTTGATCTAATCATCATAATTCTTGCTGGCTGAGGTGAAAGTTACAAACATATCTACATAAATGTTCAGGTATCAGAAAGAGATTAAAAAAGTCGAATAAAAGCTGCTATAGTCGCTGACATTTTAAGGATTCTCCTGGTATGAATTGTCCATTACACTCAAAGATATACTATAATATACTTCAGATATTAAATAAATATGTGAAATAACAAAACATCGTAGCTTTTACCTCAACTTCAAATGTAATTTATTAAATTCTTTGGCACAATCCAGAACATGCACAACGTATTTCTCAGTGTTTCCCAAATTTTCTCATTTAATTATTCTATATCTTAGATGGATTCCTGGATACTGTCCAGTTTTAGTCTCAGGCTGGGGGGGGGGAGATCCCTCTTTGGGAATTTTAATTAGAGAAAAGTGCTCATTTGGACCAGCAAATGGCAATCCAACAGGCAAGTTTGGCTGGCATGAATTTAATTAGGGATCAAAATTCACTTTCAGCTTTGAGGCAGAACCTATCCCTACATGAGAAACAGAAAGGACAATTTCCTGTTGGTTTCATTTGCCACATGAACCCAGCAGGAAACCATAATCTGCTTTGCCTGCTTTTTCACTTAACATAAACAATGATTTGCTTTAGTGCAATAAATCCTAGCTAGTGATTGGCTCAGTGTCCATAACTGTAGCTTAGCATGATGTGAAGATTTAGTAGGGACATATGCCTACTTTGGTTTTGCATGCTGCTCACAGCTCTTCACGAACCCATCGAGATATATGGCATGAATAGCTACTATAGTAAAGGTTCCCCTCGCACATACATGCTAGTCGTTCCCGACTCTAGGGGGCGGTGCTCATCTCCGTTTCTAAGCCGAATAGCCAGCGCTGTCCGAAGACGTCTCCGTGGTCATGTGGCCGGCATGACTAAACACCAAAGGCGCACGGAACGCTGTTACCTTCCCACCAAAGGTGGTCCCTATTTTTCTACTTGCATTTTTACATGCTTTCGAACTGGTAGGTTGGCAGAAGCTGGGACAAGTAACGGGAGCTCACTCTGTTACGCGGCGCTAGGGATTCGAACCGCCGAACTGCCGACCTTTCTGATTGACAAGCTCGGCATCTTAGCCACTGAGCCACCGCGTCCCTGAATAGCTACTATAGAAGGGGGAAAAAGGCTCAGGAATTGGCCTAGTAAGCCATCATTACTTTGTCTACATGCAATAAAAAGGGTTGATTGAGGAGTCCTTGGTGCTCTCTGAGCTGGTTTGTTTTCTTGCAGATGTTTCATCACTGAAACTAGGTAACATCATCAGTGCTAGTCAGTCTACCACTTGATGATGTTACCTAGTTTGGGTGATGAAACGTCTGCAAGAAAACAACCCAGAAGCACCAAGGACCCTTCATTTCAACCCTGAGCTACAAATATTCTTCTTTATTGGTAAGAGGGTTGATTAACAAACAAGCCAATGGTTTAATGTGATTTGTGTATTTAAGGAAGACCCGCACAATTAAAGAGAAACTTCCTAACAGTGAGGACAATTAACCAATGGAACTGCTTGCCTCCAGAAATCATGGGTGCTCTTATCACTGGAGGTTTTTAAGAAGAGACTAGACCAGGGGTGTCAAACTCGTGGCCTGGATGCGTCACGTGCTGGCCCCGCCCCTGCCTGGTTTAGCGAAAGGGGGGAAAGTCCCGATACGTCACGTGACGCCGCCATGATGAAGCAGGTTTGACAGCCCTGGACTAGACAGTCACTTACCTGAAATAGTATAGGTTCCCCTGCTTGAGCAGGGGGTTGGATTAGAAGACCTCCAAGGTCCCTTCCAGCTCATTCTATTCTACTCTAAGACTTGGTGTTTAATGCAGAAAACTACTGCCTCATATCTGCTTCTAGAATATATTGTTATGCAATGGAGCTTTTTTTTTTTTGACTGTCTAAGTCAGGGGTCTCCAACCATGGCAACTTTAAGTCTTGTAGACTTCAACTCCCAGAATTCCTCAGTCAGCTTTGCTGGCTGAGGAATTCTGGGAGTTGAATTCCACAAGTCTTAAAGTTGCCATGGTTGGAGACCCCTGGTCTAAGTCACTCCTGGTCAAGAAACATTTAAACACAAGCTTCTGAAACCAATTTTATAGAATTCTGGATCCTGGCTACTGATTTTACAGGAGTGGACTCTAGTTGCAGACTATTTTGGGTGTCTGATTAACACTCAACTCCCTATTCCCCCATGCTGCCAACATTTATTAATATTTTTATATTATTATATTCTTTCACCTCCAGCTTTTCTTCTAATCTGCCACAAACAGAGATTATCACTGTTGCAGGAAGTATGGATAATGGCTCTTTGCATTATCAGAAAGACTTCTCTAAATCTCATCACAAATTCATTAAACAGCAACTGCCCCGTTAATGAATTGGTGACAGAATCAAGTTTCAAGAGCACAGGGCTTCCCAAGCAAAAAACAAAAACCCAAACTGTGCCTTTATCAAAACGCTAAATGCTTGTACAGCATCCCATGGAATGGTCAATCAGCAGTACAAAATATTAAAAAGCTGCAAGAGAGAAATCTGAAATCTTAAGGCTAACTCAGAAAAATACCGTGTTTCCCCGAAAATAAGACCCTATCTTATATTTTTTTGAACCCTGAAATAAGTGCTTGGCCTTATTGCCACGCACTCAAAAGCCCGATTGGGCTTATTATCAGGGGATGTCTTATTTTGGGGGAAACAGGGTAAGAACCTCAAAACAAGTTTTGAGGGGCTGCCACGAAGAAGTAGGGGGTCAACCTATTCTCCAAAGCACCTGTAGGCAGGACAAGAAACAATAGATCAGTGGTTCTCAACCTTTCTAATGGCGCGACCACCACCCCCGCGACCGCCGCCTGCCCCCTCGGGAGAAGAGTGCCCCACCCATCTTCACAAGGCACACCTGGGGAATGAGCAGGGATGAAATGCTCCTGGTTCGCTCGTACCTGTCGGTCACCGTAGAGCCGGTCACCAAGGTAGCGCGAGGCGCCGCCCACCCACCCGGATGCCACCATTTGGGTTCTTTTACCCTCTGCGCATGCGCAAAGCGTTCTGCGCATGTGCAGAGGGTAAAAGAACCCAAATGGCGGCGTCCGGGCGGGTGGACGAAGTCTCCTGCTTCTTTAGCTACCGGCTGTCCAGCGACCCGCAGGCACGGCCGAACGGGAGCATTTCACCCCTGCAAGTGACGGTGGCACCAGGATGGCGGGCTAACGCGCGCGGCGACCCCTGTGAAATGGTCGTTCGACCCCCAAAGGGGTCGCGACCCACAGGTTGAGAACCGCTGCAATAGATGGAAACTCATCAAGGAAAGAAGCAACCTGGAATTAAGGAGAAACTCCCTAACAGTAAGGACAATTAACCAGTTGGACAGCTCCCCTTCAGAGATTGTGGCTGTTTCATCACTGGAGGTTTTTAAGAAGAGACTGGACGGACACTTGTCTCAAATTGTACAGGGTCTCCTGCTTGAGCAGAGGATTGGACTAGAAGACCTCCAAGGTGCTTTCCAATTCTGTTATTCTGTATTCTGATTATGCTCCAGTTTGATATTTAATACAGTAATTTGTGCATTCCATTGTACTACACATTAAACTGCCTTTGGATAACAATGGGAGTGGATTCTTTTCTGAACCTGTATGCTTAGTCTTCGCCCTGCAAGTTATTGACAGCAATTAAAAAAAAAAGTACATTGAACATTTGTAAATAACCTTTAAATAGAAAAAAATAAAAACATCCTTGAGTCCACTTTGGTAGAAAATTCTGCATCTATATAAAGATGAGGCAACAAAAATCAAAGGTACCGTATTTTTCAGAGGATAAGGCGCACCTTTTTCCCCCCTAAAAGAGGGTGGAAATATTGGTGCGTCTTATACACCGAATACGGCCATGTTGGGAGGCCTGCAGAGTGCTCCTGGGGGCCAGGGAGAACAAAAACGTTTTTTTCTTACTTACCTCTTCGAAATCTTGGTGTGTCTTATACACCGGTACGTCTTATAGTCCGAAAAATACGGTAGCTATCGGGCTAATTTACTGAAGGTTAAGGAAAGTCTCTGAATTTATAAGGAAATTTATCCTGAGACAGAAAGAACAGAAAGTACCGTATTTTTCGGAGTATAAGACGCATCTTTCCCCCCCTAAAAGTGGGTGAAAATTTAGGTACGTCTTATAGACCGAATACGGGCGTTTTTGGCCTCCCGAACCCTCCGCGCGTCGCATTTTTGCCCTCCCCGGCCCCCAGAATCACTCTGCAGGTCAAAAATGGGCACGTTTTTGGCAAAAACGAAACATGCGGAGCACTGCAGAGTGCTTCTGGGGGCCGAGGAGGGCAAAAACGTGACGTGTGGAGGCCAAAAACTATTTTTTTCTTGTTTTCCTCCTGTAAATTTAGGTGCGTCTTATAGTCCAGTGCGTCTTATAGTCCGAAAAATATGGTAAGTTCTAAGGCTGCCATGGGCAAAATCCTGCTAAGACCAAATTAATTTCTGTGTACTTTAGCTTTTCTCCGGGGCAATATAGTAAAAATAATTATTGTGCTAATCCTGAGACACACGCAAACAATATTTACAATTTCCCATGGTTTTGCACTCAAGAACACTTCAATTCATCTGATTGTTATCAGATGGGGCATGTTAACACCGTTTTTAAAATCTCATTCCCCAACCTCCTCTTTCTTGTTATCTTTTGCAAATACTCTTTTGAACATAACCTAAACATTCAGAAACAGCTCCTGATATTACATTTAGTGGATCCAACAGAAAATAAAATTTGTTCTGTGCTTTTTGTCTGACTATTACAAATCTGGTTATTATTATAACGTGGACTGAACTCTAACTACGGAATTCTAGAAGAATGAGTATTTTTTATTAAAAAGGAGTTAAAATGCATAGCCTATAATCATTATTATGTAAAATAGATATCTGAATTTCCAATTAGCAGGGCCAGTTTTTATTTTGTTAAGATTTATGTCCAGCTTTTTCTTCAGGTCAAGGTAGCACATGGGGATCTCCCCTTTTTAATATGACCATGAGGCCTGGGGATTATTGGTATTGTAATCACAATGCATCTGGAGGAAATCCAAATGGATACAGAACATATGAAATCTACTTACAAAAGAGGAACCTCAACAATCAGCTGAATGAGGCAGCAGAGTAATTCTTCCATAAGATCTTCATATTCAGATCCTAAAAGAAAATAAGGAAATTTTATTGGATATTTCAATGTTAGTACAATAATCTTGTTTCCAAATTTCATCCAACTTTCCAGTTACCAAAGTTTAAACACTGGGTTTTTTTTTTAAAAAAAACAGTGTATTGTCTCTGGTCTAAGACTGTAATAAATTGATTGATTGAAAACAGTGTATTTTTAAAAATGGCTCAAAAACAGCTGGTTAAAATACAGGCTAGGAATTGGATTCAAATTAAAAATTCTATGTTTTCATATTGTTACTATTACACCTCCTAAATGGCAAAAATTAATTTTAAGTTATCTAGAAGTTGGTTGAAAACCTCTTTCATACAGAAATCAAACTTTAAGGAAAAAAGGAACTTGTGAAAACGTTTTCGGTAGAAAAGGAAGAAGAAAATGAGACAGAAACTTAATCTATAATTCTTTTTGCTTTACCATTCAGTTCCATTCAAGCAAGTATTATTCTTTGCAGAATAAAAAATCAGGGCTTAATTATCCAAGTAAATTTGCAGGAGGCCAAATTGGTCTTGTTTCCAGTCACTATAATTCCCAATCAACTGGTTTGTAGTTTATTCAGGCTTAAATACTGGAGTACATAACTACTCAAAAGAAGTTTCTTTGCTTAGTCCGTATGGGTATTAGATGATGTTGAATCCCTTATATTTTAGTGTAAATCTACAGAATAACAGATTATGGCTTACCCTGATTTCAAGTTATTGATATCAGCATACAGAGTTGAGAGATAAGAATGCCCTGATTCAAAGCAGTACAGTTTGTTTTCCCAGGACAGAAACACCAACCATCACAGCATAAATTTCTTTTGTAACATATTGAGGGGGGAAAATACAATTTGGATAAGGAAGTTGAAAAGGGGATAGGCTAAATTTGTATTGCATTTGTGATACCCAAACTGACCACCTTCCATCTGCTTCCATCATCCAACACCCCAGATGATAGGCTCAAGTTCCAGATGGATCTTGACAGACTTGAACACTGGGCCTTATCCAACAAAATGGAATTCAATGTAGAGAAAAACCAAATTTACAGGTTAGGGTTAGGTGAAACCTGGCTCAAAAACAGTAACTTTGAGAGGGATCCTGGAGTCCTAGTGGATAATCACTTAAAGGTATGAGCTAGCAGTGTGCGGCGGCAGCCAAAAAAGCCAATGCAATGCAACAGAGGGGTAGAATCAAGATCACATGAAGTATTAGTGCCACTTTATAAAACCTTAGTAAGACCATACCTGGAATACTGCATCCAGTTTTGGTCACCCCATTATAAAAAGATGTTGAGACTCTGGAAAGCATGCAGAAGATAGCAACAAAAATGATTAAGGGCTTGAAGACTAAAACATATGAAGAACGGTTGCAGGGATTAGGTATGGCTAATTTAGTGAAAAGAAGGACCAAGGATGACATAATATTAATCTTCCAATATTTGAGGGGCTGCCAGAAAGAAGAGTGGGGGAGGTCAACCTATTTTCCAAAGCACCAGAAGGTAAGACAAGAAGCATTGGATAGAAACTAATCAAGGAGAGAAGCAACCTAGGACCAAGGAGAAATTTCTAACACTGAAAACTATCAACCAATGGAACAACTTGCCTTCAGAGGTTCTGGGTGCTCTGTCACTGGAGGCTTTTAGAAAAGACAGGACAGCCACTTGTCTGGAATGACTCTTCTGCTTAAGCAGGGGGTTGGACTAGATGACCTCCAAGGTCCCTTCCAACTCTGTTACTCTGCTCATCACAAACTACAGTATAACTAGGGCATGTCCCAACACATAAGTGATCATTAGTTAACTTTTTGTAAGGTGAATGAAATAGAAGAAAATGAAAATATATTTGCTGGAAAAAATGCCTGTCATTCAGAAATAAATTAGGTTCTATGTTTCCTTTGGTCAAGCAAGGCCGAGGCATCAGAAGGTTAAAGACGGCCAACCATTGGCCGACCGAGATGCAATTAGCAATTCTTTCAGCTTAGCTCTTCCGCAGAGAATTATCGACATTGCACAGCTGACAAAATAAGCTCTGGGAAATGCCTTTCCCTCCAACCTAGTCATTAAGCCAAAGCCTAAAAATCCAACTGCTTTCATTTGTCTGCTTCACTGCATCCCAAAGCAACCAGATCCTGTTTTCCCCCTTTTTACATTTTGGCTTCTCGGGAACATCTCAGCCCTTTGTACCTACAATGTTTACAAACTTTTGGGGAAGTTTTTCAGTGCAAGTGAGTTTACAGGATTATGTCCTAGCACAAAGGGAAGGTTATACACCATCATTATCCAAGCTTCGCAATTCCTCCCGAATAGAGGAAATTATTCCAATTTTATAGAAGGGTAAACTAAAACAGGAAACAATCAACTGGCAGAAGATCAGAGTGCAGCAGAGATCACACCGAAGAGGAATTCCAATTTCCTGGCTTCTGGATCCTGCTCCAAACCAATAGACCACACACAAGCACCTTCTTTTTCTTTTTTTTCAAAGATTGTTTGTTAAACGAGGAGAAAAAATAATAATAATTGTCACTTTCTTCAACCAACTTAGCACTGGATGTTTTGCTGCTTTGAATAACAGGAACAATTCTTTAAGCATTTGTCCCAAAGGTGCTTCTTTCAAGAAGCAACTGGATTTTCTGGTTTTTCTTTGAAGACATTTCACTTCTCATCCAAGAAGCTTCTTCAGCTGAAGAAGCTTCTTGGATGAGAAGCAAAACATCTTCAAAGAAAAAGAAGAAAGTCCAGTTGCCGCTTGAAAAAAAAGCACCTTTGGAACAACCATGACCTGGATGACTGAGAATCTCCATAGGCATCTCACTAAGTGTTTACTTGTCTGGAACAAAACAATATAAATATTGCTTAATAATTGGGGAAGGGTTTAGTGACTCTCTCCTGTCCCCTGATTGGAATTAGGAGATGGGGTAAAGAAAAAAAATTACAGGTAGTCCTTGACTTATGACCATGACGGTGCCCAAACTTTCTGTTTCTAAGCGAGACAGTGGTTAAGTGAGCTTTGCCCCATTTTAAGATGTTTCTTGCCACAGTTGTTAAGTGAATCACTGCAGTTGTCAAGTTAGTAACACGGCTGTTAAGTGAATCTGGCTTCCCCATTGACTTTGCTTGTCAGAAGGTCGCAAAAGGTGATCGCATGACCCTGGGATGCTGCAACCGTCATAAATATGAACCAGTTGCCAAGCATCTGGATTTTGATCATGTGACCACGGGGATGCTGCAACGGTTGTGAGAAAAATGGAAGACTGCTAGTCCTTCTTTTCATTAAACTACACCGTGTGCACAATTATTAGGCAAGTGAGTATTTTGACCATATCATCATTGTCATGCATATTTTCCACCTCCAAGCTGTGTAAACTTGAATGCTTAGTGGATATAAGCAGATCAGGTGATGTGTATTTGTGTAATGAGAGAGGGTGTGGCCTAAGGAGATCAACACCCTATATCAAGGTGTGCATAATTATTAGGCAGCTTCTTTTCCTCAGGCAAAATGGGCTAAAAAAGAGATTTAACTGACTCTGAAAAGTCAAAAATTGTAATACGTCTTTCAGGGGGATGCAGCACTCTTGAAATTTCTAAGATATTGGGGTGTGATCACAGAACAATAAAACGTTTTGTTGCAAATAGGCAACAGGGTAGCAAGAAACATATTGATAAAAAAAGACACACCTTAACTG
>QLTV01002667.1:2148083-2170187 GCA_003457575.1 Thermophis baileyi
AAGCACAACCAACACAAATCATGAAAAAAGGATGCTGTACGTCAAAAAAAAACAGCTCAGAAACAACCAACAGACTATAGCAATAGCAATAGCACTTAGACTTATATACCGCTTCATAGTGCTTTCCAGCCTTCTCTAAGCGGTTTACAGAGTTAGCATATTGCCCCCAACAATCTGGGTCCTCATTTTACCCACCTCGGAAGGATGGAAGGCTGAGTCAACCTTGAGCCGGTGAGATTTGAACCGCCGAACTGCAGCTAGCAGTCAGCTGAAGTAGCCTGCAGTGCTGCACTCTAACCACTGCGCCACCTCGGCTCTCTATCACAACCATGCAGCATCACCATAGCACACAAACTAATTGGTGGCCCATGTGGGGCTGGGGGGATCCTCCTGCAGCCCTCTGCCAGTGAAAATGAACCTTGGGAGGGCTCACGCGGCCCTCCCAGGCTCTGTTTTCGGCCACAACGGCCTCCCGTAGACCCCTGCGCGTGGCCCTCCCGAGCTCCATTTTCGCTGGCAGAGGCTGCAGGAGGCCGTCGCGACCAAAATTGGAGCCCAGGAGGGCCACACACAACCCTCCCAAGCTTAGTTTTTGTTGGCAGAGGCACTGCGGGCCAGTCCTTTGCTGTTTCCAGGGTGGCCCCGCGGGCCAGATCTAAGCACCCCATGGATGAAATCCGGCCCATGGGCCTTGAGTTTGACACCCCTGGTCTAAAGGATTATAACAGCAATTATGTAGGACAGACAGGCAGAAGACTAGAAGACTGAACACATCCATGGATACCAACTAGACATCAGAACATGCAATGAAAACTGCTTAATTTCATAAGGTAAAGGTAAAGGTTCCCCTCGCACATATGTGCTAGTTGTTCCCGACTCTAGGGGGCGGTGCTCATCTCCGTTTCAAAGCCGAAGAGCCAGCGCTGTCCGAAGACATCTCCGTGGTCATGTGGCCAGCATGACTAAATGCCAAAGGCCCACCAGAGGTGGTCCCTATTTTTTCTACTTGCATTTTTTACGTGCTTTCGAACTGCTAGGTTGGCAGAAGCTGGGACAAGTAACGGGAGCTCACCCCGTTACGCAGCACTAGGGATTCGAACCACTGAACTGCCGACCTTTCGATCGACAAGCTCAGTGTCTTAGCCACTGAGCCACCGCGTCCCCTTATGAAATTAATTTCATAACACATGGCCAAACTCAAGCATAGTTTCAACTGGGAATCTGTGAGTGTCTTAAAGCTAAATCCAAATTCTCTCAGGAATTCCTGGAATCCAAATCCAAAATCACTCAGGAATTCCTGGGAGCTTGGCATTCAGATAAATCAGTCATTGTTACACACAGATATAAACCATATTTACATACACTTCAAGCGACTAAAAACGCTAAGAAGGAAACAAAAAGATCAGAACACATCCTCTGTAGCAGCCAACGCCCAGATATGCAGGGATTAGCACCAGACAATCAAGCAGAAAACAATACCCTAATCAAGGAACTACCATGGAGAAAACCACACCCTCACCAACACTGTCAGAGCAACCTACTGCAGCGACCCTCAACCTTCTGGGCACCAGGGACCGGTTCTGTGGAGAGAGGTTTTTCCATGGCCCAGAGGGGGTACAGTTTCGCGTGCTGCCTGCATCCCACGGATGAGGCTTTGCTTGTTTGCGCAGCCCGGTTGCTGGCATGCCGTGGTCCGGTGCTGGTCCATGGACCGGGAATTGGGGGACCCCTGAGTTACTGTATATAAACAGGGAGCAAGCCCCAGACTCACTAACTCTGATGATGTTACCTAGATAGGTTATGAAATGTCTCCAAGCAAAAAACCAAGTGCAGAGAGCATTAAGGACTCCAAAAGGACAGTCACAGAATGCTGGGGCAAAAACCCGCCCACATTTTCATTGAAAAAAAGCAATATAACAAGCAATTAAATATCTAAATGTCTTTTTTTTTTAACTGTACAATTGCATCTTACCTTTAATAAAGATTGTCGTCATTTCTGAATATTATTTTAAGCGCTTAAGTGGCACAGTACAATCAGCCATAACTGTCATGGTTTAGTGTGTTTGGTTTGTTGAATAAACTGTAGTTCAATCAGAGCTTACTATCATGTCTGAACCCAATCAATGGCTTGGATCTCCACAGTAAAATGTTATTGAGTAGTTTCCAAAAATTAGCAAGGCATATACAGTATCCAGAGTCCAGGGGTGAAATTCAAATTTTTTCCCTACTGGTTCTGTGGGCGTGGCTTGGTGGGCGTGGCAGGGGAAGGATACTGCAAAATCTCCATTCCCACCCCACTCCAGGGGAAGGATACTGCAAAATCTCCATTCCCTCCCCACTCCTGGGGGAAGGATACAGGGGTGGGTTCTAACCTCGCTGCCAGTTCGCTTCCTCCTGCGCTGCGTGGGCGCGCGCATGCGCAGTGCCAAACAATCCAAAAAAAATCCAAAAAAAAAAAAGCCGAAAACAAGATGGCAACGCATGCGCAGTGCCGGAAACTCAGCTTCTGCACATGCGCAGAAGAAAAAAAAATTAAATACAATTCCAAAACAAAATTCCCCCAAAAAAAATTCCAAAAAAAAGATGGCGGCATCCACGGACCGGCACCGACCAAACCGGCTCCGTGACGTCACCAGCGGGTTGCTACCAGTTCGGGCGAACCGGTCCGAACCGGGAGGAACCCACCTCTGGAAGGATATTGCAAAATCTCCATTCCCACCCCACTCTGGGGCCAGCCAGAGGTGGTATTTGCCGGTTCTCCGAACTACTCAAAATTTCTGCTACCGGTTCTCCAGAACCTGTCAGAACCTGCTGAATTTCACCCCTGCCAGAGTCCCTTCTCAGAGTCTTATACATTCAAACATATTCCACATTCTCCCATATTCATTGCTGGCATGTTGAATTATTCCTATTTTCAAACAAATGTAACAGTAAATAAGAAAAAAAAAGTTTTTATTCATTATTTAACCAAAGTGTGTGATATTTAAGTAAAAGTTATCAAGAGGATTGCATTTCATCATAATAGCTTCCAATAAGGTATAATCATATACTTTATATAAGGTATAATCATAGTACCTTCCCATAAAGTTGAGAGGGGTTTGATTTAATTAAAGAGAACAGGGAAAGTGAATGTAGAATTTTTAAAAAAGGAAAAGATTAAAAAAAGCAAAACAACAGCACTGTATATACAAAGACTTATCATACATGTCTATAGGATTATAGTTTTACAAAGCACTTTCCATAATAGATGGCCCCAGTTACTCAGTGAAAACGTAATGTTATTATCAATCTATTATGAATGAATTGCTTACACACATGTAGTTTATATGTGGACAATTAACACGAAATCGTCTCCCACTGCTAAGAGCTGGATAACTAAACTTTTCAGGGTGTTGACAACACACAACTGTCTTTGGGAACCAAAGGCAAACTTTCCAAGTCAACTGTCATGCAATAATAATAATGACTACATTTTGGAAGGGAGAAAAAAAGGTGTGTTTCATTTCTGGGAGAACTACAAAGGCAAAGATTTTGCCTATTTGGACAGAAAATAAGCCCATGTGTCATCTACAAAGATTCATGAAGTGACATGAAAGCAGCAGACTAAGACTTCATATTTATTACATTTCCTGTGCGTCATAACCCCTACAAAGGCACTGCTCAATTGAAATGAATTAATACCAAGCAAAAAAACACGAGTTTCTTCAATATAGGTCCTTTTCATTAGTCCATAGTGTGGCACTGTTAAACTTCAAGCTGCTTTCTGCTTTCGAAAAACTTACTAGCAACAGGGGGTAAATGGTATTTTTTCAAGCACAGAAGTGTATTTAACAGAAATACAGCAAACTTAGGGGGGGACGGGACACCCAGACTGAAAAACTAAAGACACTATGGATTTGACCTTATTAATAAAGTTTTTTTAAAGCAGGAAGCTTAAATATCCTCTCCAATAGGAGGCCCCAGCAACATTGACCGAAAAAGGCACTGAGAAACAAACTTCTTGGATTTCTCCCAGGTAACTAGCATGAAAAACAAATTATTTGTCCGGTCGATGGCACAGTCCTGAGCTGCTAGTCTCTTCTCTTACAGCAGGGGTGTCAAACTGGCGGCCCATGGGCCAGATGCATCACGCACACGTCATGCCCACCCCATCTCCGCGAAGGGAGATACATCACATGACGGCAACGTGGCGCCGCGAGTTTGACACCCATGTCTTACAGGTAAAATAATGTCATGTGGGGGTCTTTGGTGCTCTCTGAGCATGGTTGTTTTCTTGCAGACGTTTCATTACCAAACTAGGTGACATCATCAGTGCTAGTAGGGAGTGGGGTTTGCCCTCATTTTATATATTAGTGGCTTGCCCTGTCAGTGTTAGCGGGAGTGGTCTTGATGGTTCCTTGATTGGGCTGTTGTTCACTGTTAGCTAGTTTGTCTGAGTTGGTAGTTCCCTGTTTGGAGTCTTATGTACTTCCTGATTGTTGGTCTCCTTGTGTTAATTACTCTCCTTATTTGGGTGTTGATTACTGTTGAGGTGGTGTTTTAGTCTTTTGGTTTCCTTATTGGCTTTTTGATTGTCTCTTTTGAATGGTATGTAGATATTGTTTATCTCAATGTGCCAGTTGATGGCTGATTTGTCTTGAATGCCAGGCTTCCAGGAATTCTCTGGTGTTTTTAGACTTGGATTGGTCTAGGATGCTCAGTTTCCCAGTTGAAACTATAGTTAAACCTGTTTATGTGTTCTAGAGTTTTCATAGTGTCTTCTGACTGCTAGTTGGTGTCCATGGATGCCATAAGCACCAACTAATGGCAAGGCTTCCCCTGCCTGGACATCAGAGAGCTAAAAATGTCTTCCTATCTTGCCATAATCAGCATGACTACAGGGATAATGTTAAAAATGTCCTGACAACATACACAGAAATAGAATGGAAAGGATTCCAACATCCATCCTCAGAGTAGTGATTCTTGTTTACCAATGCAAGAGCCAACTTAAAAGACAATTTCCAAAGGATTTGTGTTCTCCGCTGTGTATATTTATACACTTGCATTCTTTCTGATAAAGTCATTCTGGGGTTAACTGAGGGGTGTTTGCTGCTGCTGCTGTTTCTTGGCAAATCTTTGCAGAGTTTATGATAACTATTATATCTCACGGAGTTTCTTAACATTAAATGTTTCACAACATTTAGCGGCAGAAAACGACTAAATGGTCAAAATGAGGTTGAATTAAGCAACCTTTTAATTTGCTTAAACTGACACTAACATTTTTGCTTTGCCTTGCCCATTGGAAGCCTTGTTTCCCAGAATAAATTGATGGGTTTGGGGATATAGGTTTGAATAAGCTCAAACCTGCCAGTTAATATTGAAGTAAACCTTTGATCAATAAGTGACTGGGAGCTATGGTGGTGCAGTGGTTAGAATGAGTATTGCAGGCTAACTCACTGCTCACTGCCAGGAGTCGATTCTGACCAGCTCAAGGTTGACTGAGCCTTCCATCCTTCCGAG
The DNA here is from genome assembly GCA_003457575.1 of Thermophis baileyi. NCBI lineage: Eukaryota > Metazoa > Chordata > Lepidosauria > Squamata > Dipsadidae > Thermophis > Thermophis baileyi. Next base: position 2,153,583 of record QLTV01002667.1, read on the forward strand.
GTCGATAAAATAAAAGACCCAGATTGTTGGGGGCAATATGTTGATTCTGTGAATGCTTAGAAAGGGCTGTAAAAGCATTATGAAACGGTATATAAGTCTATTGCTATTTACCATTTATCAACACCCAACTAAATTTTTTTGCCTTCTTTGCAATAAAATGTCACCAGACAAAATTTTAGCATCCGTTTCTGCACAAATTCAGACAAATAATGTTCCAATATTTGAGGGGTTGCCACAAATAAGAGGGAGGTCAACCTATTCTCCAAAGCACCTGAAGGCAGAACAAGAAGCAATGGGTGGAAACTAATCAAGGAGAGAAGCAACCTAGAACTAAGGAGAAATTTCCTGAGAGTAAGAACAATTAATCAGGGGGAACGGCTTGCCTCCAGAAGTTGTGGGTGCTCCAACACTGGAGATCTTTAAGAAGAGATTGGACAGCCATTTGTGTCAGGGTATGCAGATTTAATAGCTGTAAGCTGATGAGAGGTGGTAAGCGAAGGCAACCGGAAGCTGATGCAATGTGAATGAGACAGCAGGGTTACTGCCACTTTAAGAAGCTGGGTATGAAGCTGCCTATATAAGGGAAGCCATTAGAGGGTGTTTTCCTTCTCCTCATGTTCCCTCTCATCGTATATTCTCATTGCTCTTCTCCGTGTATCAGTAGCTGTATAAAGGTATTTAACCACGTATAAGTTTGTATATATTTAGCTGTACATAAACCACTATTAAGTATCTAAAGGCTCTGTGTGCTGTGTGCTATGTGTTTTGCTCCTGGGTTTATCTCATAATACTAATCACACTGCCTAAACTCTGACTATTTGTCTGAAATGGAATAGGGTTTCATGCTTGAGCAGGGGTTGGACTAGAAGACCTCCAAGGTCCCTTCCAACTCTGTTATTCTGTTATGTTCTGTTATCCCCTCCTCATCTCAAAAGCCTTGTGTCCTTTTGCTGGTTTGTTCCGAGTATTACAAGGCTGGGACCACTCCTTCCTATTAAGCTTTTTCAGTCAAACGGGGCAGAAAAAATGCCTTCGGCCATCTCCCACTATCAAGACAGGAAAAATCCATTTCCTCATCCACAGCTAGTCAATCACTTCTGTCTTCTAAGATAAGTAGGCACAACAAACTTTTCTATTATCTGTAGACTGTCGTAAAGGAAATAGTTCTGAGTCTTTTTGTCCAAAAGTCACACTTGAACTCCCTGTGACCTCTACACAACTCCAGAGCCCAGCCAAGAGCCACCCAAGCAGTCTGAAGTCATCAAAATGTGTAGCAACTGTCCACACAGTATCAGTTCTTTTAAAACAGGCACAGACATCATCACAGAAAAAAAAAGATAGTGAACATAAATATTTATTATTTTGCTGTATGTCTGTGTTTCTCAACCTTGGCAACTTTAAGATGGGTGGACTTCAACACCACACTAGCTGGGGAATTCTGGGAGTTAAAGTCCACCCATCTTAAAGCTGCCACGGTTTATATAATTCCCCTTAGTAAGGGACATTTATTACGTACTTTGTATGTAAAAATAAGTTAAATACCTCAACTTATTCTTAATCCTAGACTTATCTTTTAGCCTTAAATATGTCTTCCAAAGCAACTTCCATGGATATTATAGTGCTTTAATTATACCTTCCTTATGGTCCTTCACACACATACAAAATAATAACCCTATTCCCTCGTCGTATTATGAAATTATACAGACTATATTATAAACTATCCACAGGAAAATAACAATGAAATGCATAAGACCTACCAGTAATTTATTGCATTCCCTTTCTTTTAAAACCCCCTGTATTAAAGCAACATAAAAGTTAGCTATTTTTAGGATTTTCCATTAAGGGGTCAGACGTCCTGTTCTTCAATCAACCTTTTGTAAAAACCCAGGGGGAAAGAACAAAGTGAAACAGAATGCATTCAGGGAAGCATATTGTGTTGGTTTGATTTTTTTAAGCAAATTCGGTTTTAGATTTGATACTTTCCAGCAAGAAAACAATACACCCATGTGTAAGAGCAAATACAGGTAGTCCTCGACTTACAACCACAATTGAGCCCAAATTTTCTGTTGTTAATGTTTCTGTTGAAACCGTTGTTAACTGAGTTTTGCCCCATTTTACGACCTTTCTTGCCACAGTTGTTAAGTGAATCGCTGAAGAGGATGACTTAGTAACCCAGTTGTTAAGTGAATCTGGCTTCCCCACTGACTGCTTGTCGGAAGGTCGCAAAAGGGGATCGCGTGACCTTGGGACACTGCAACCGTCATAAATATGAATCAGCTGCCAAGCGTCTAAATTTTGATCACGTGACCATGGGGATGCTGCAAAAGGACATAAACTGTGAAAAATGGTCATTCTTTTTCAGTGCCGTTGTAAACTTTGAACGGTCACTAAACGAACTATTGTAAGTCAAGGACTACCTGTAAGCCATAAAAGTTACATAAAAGTAATCAAGACCAAAGATTGGTTCGGACCGGATCGCCCGAACCAGTAGCGACCCGCTGGTGACATCACGGATCCGGTTCGGTCAGTGCCGGTCCGTGGGTGCCGCCATCTTTTTTTTTTTTTTAATTGAAATTTATTTTTTCTGAAAAAAATTTTTTTACTTTTTTTTTGTTCTGCACATGCGCAGAAGCCAAGTTTCTGGCATTGCGCATGCGTTGCCATCTTGGTTTTGGCTTAATTTTTTTTTTGCACTGCGCATACGTGCGCGCAAAGCACCCGTGCCCATGAGGCGTGCGCATGCTAAGCGCGCGCCCACGCAGCGCGGGAGGAACTGAACTGGCAGCGAGGTAAGTTAGAACCCACCCCTGATCAAGACCCAAGGAATCTTAACTACAACCTTCCTCCCACCCTTCATGCAACGTTAACATAAGGAAATAGAAGGATAGAGATAAAGATACTTAAGAGAGATAAAGAAAACTCCTTGCCCATAGATACTTAAGAGATTGGGCTGCACTGTTCAATAAAGTTCACAAATTAAGCACAGGTACCATCAGAAGAGCAGGTAGGACAGAAAACGTTGTCGCCACTAAAGAGGGCAAATAATAGCACTTAGATTTATATACCGCTTCATAGTGCTTTACAGCCCTCTCTAAGCGGTTTACAAAGTCAGCATATTGCCCCCAACAATCTGGGTCCTCATTTTACCCACCTCGGAAGGATGGAAGGCTGAGTCAACCTTGAGCCTGGTGAGATTCGATCTGCCAAACTGCTGGCAGCCGGTGATCAGCAGAAGTAGCCTGCAGTACTGCACTCTAACCACTGCGCCACCACGGCTCTTATAAATAAGCAGAAGCTGAGCTCTGTGCACAGGGTAATCAGAGACTGGGCACGAAGAATCAGGGCCACCTGTGAAGCTCTAGTTTAGCTGATTTATTGTTCATGCTCATACACAAAAATCGGTCAACTAACAGCCAGCGCTAAATTGGTGCTTGAAGAGTCAAGACGACTAGTCTTAGACATCCATCCATCCATCCATCCATCCATCCATCCATCCATCCATCCATCCATCCATCGACCATTTATTGAAACCAGATTCCAGGCTGATTCCTCTCTACTCCCCCCCCCGATTCTGTCTGTAGTTGTCCTACACGGTTTGAATAATTGCAATTCTATATTAAAACAGGTATGCTACTTTCATAAAAGTAATGCAGAAGAAACTGGGAGGGAAGCCCCCCACCGTCACTGAATCCTGGTAGTTACTTGGAGGAAAAGTTCTCCTCCAGGATAGTTAAATGGCAAGTGGGAATTAAATGAATCCTGATAGTTTCCGGTTGTGGAAATATCTTGACACGGTCAATCAATTCATATCTAAAAAATGGATTTGCCACAAGACAACTTGCTCTTATCAGCAAGTTAGTTCTTAACATTTTTTTTTAATTAATCCTATACAAGCACAGTTTTACTGTTGCAAGGGAACCTGCTGTGGGGTTTTTTTTTTTTGTCTTCGAAGTGTATCCCTATTCACGCACATCACCCCTCCAAAACAGAATTGGAAGGTCAGAAATTGCAGGAAGATGGAGGAAATTCATTCCTTCAGTCGCATCCATGATACCATGAATGGACAGGGCTGACCTTGCAGAGATGAAAGGCATATAAGATGGATGGATGGATGGATGGATGGATGGATGGAAAAACAAAGGCATTATCCTGCTTCTATTGTATTGATTCACATAAAGAAGAGTGAGTAAAATAGTTTCTTCTTCTTCCTCCTTCTCCTCCCCTTCCTCTTCCTCCTTCATCTCCTTCCATTTTATTATTATTGCGTTATATTGTTATCTCTCGCCTTCTTTAATATATATTTGGGCAACGGTAGAGCCGAGGTGGCGCAGTGGTTAGAGTTCAGCACTGCAGGCTACTTCAGCTGACTGCTAGCTGCAGTTCGGCGGTTCAAATCTCACCGGCTCAAGGTTGACTCAGCCTTCCATCCTTCCGAGGTGGGTAAAATGAGGAGCCAGATTGTTGGGGGCAATATGCTGACTCTGTGAACCGCTTAGAGAGGGCTGTAAAGCACTGTGAAGCGGTATATAAGTCTAAGGGCTATTGCTATTCTAAGTGCTATAACTTGTTCGGTCAACTTATTATTACCCCCCTAAGACAAAAAGCAATGTGACTTGAATTAAAAGTAAAGCACACATAAGAGTAGGCAGAAGACTAATCTAAACAATGAACACATGAATGAATGATTACCGTTGTAAGGCTTGATATCCCCAAGAGGCACTAAAGAAAGTTTGTTTATGGTCAAGAAGTCTTGGTTAATCTTAGGATTATGTCGGGAAACCATTACTGTTTAAACAAGCTCACTTAACAAGAACGGTTCCCATACATACAATACACCATGCAGCATGATAAATATAATCATTTATGGCAAAACGTTGGAACCTTCAGGGAGACAGAATAACAACACAGAGTGATTCAGATGGAATGCCAAGCCCTGATCCCGCAAAAGGATGAGCAACCTTTTGGCATCCAGAGGTCCCGCTTCGTTCAGGAAGCAGCTACGGCTGTTGTGAATGCAGTTGTAACATGTACAGTAACACTATCAAAGTCTGTATGGGGATGGAAGAAGAGGAAGGCTTATCTATCTTATCCCCCATCCAAGCCCCCACCCAATGAAAAACAATGGGACATTAGGCACCCATTTCTGGCTGGTTGGTTGGTTGCAATTTTAAAAGCGTGCCAGGAAAAAAGTCTGTAGAATCTCAGGTTGAATGCTTACTCCTGGTTTAGTGCCAGGTAAATAAAGCTCACGTTCCTATGTTCCCATCCTCCTGCTCCCTGTAACACTTTCAGGTGAGGATAACCGGTGATCTGCCTGCGGAATGGGTTTACAAACCATTCAGATGTCATAGCAGGGCTGGTTCTAAATCCAGAAGGATTTAGAAGAGATAAGAAAGAGTTTTATGTATCTATTTCATTAGAAATGTGTGTGCTGAGAAGATATCCCAGCTTGAGTACAACAGCAAAACATACACATAGTATATATGACTGCAATCCACTCCAAAAGTAAATTACTCAGCTACCATACATTAGCACCATCTAGTGTTCAAGATATTTTTCTGACCCTTTTTCATTCTCAAGTTATATTTAAACACAATATATATAATTACAATATAAAAAGTATTGTTAAATACTTATTGAGCACCGAGACGTGCTGACACTGAATACAAATATTTGTTTGTTCACAGTATAATAAGAAAGATTAAGAAACAGGACGAAAGCTTCCCATATGAAGAAAAAATTATCAGAAGTGTGAAAATTAGCAATAGGACCCTGGAAGATATTTTTATCAGTGGTATATAGTAAGAGATGAGAATTTAAGGGCTTGTAGTGATATTGTTTGTATAAAAATAAAATGAGTAAAGATAAAAATAAGAAAAGAAATATAATGGTTGAAATCAAAAGAAGAGATTGGGGCAACATCTTGTTCATAATATAGTTATGATGAAGGGGGAAAGAAGATAAATTTTGAAAAAGAAAAGTAAAATAAAATTAGGATTGAAAGATAAAGGATGAAAGAAGAAGGAGGTAGAGAGGGAAAAGAAGAGAGGGAAAGAAAGGGAAGGGATGGAAGCGGAGAAGGAGAGAAAGGAGAAGGAGAGGAGAAGAGGAGGGAAGGAGGGAGAGGACGAGAGGAGAGGGAAGAGCAAAGAAGGGAAAGATGATTTTTGTAGCAAAACTGGAACATGGAAAATATGCGAAAGTAAACAGAAGAATAAATTTTTTGGTTGATTTGACATTTGGATAATTAGTATTATAATGGAACATGTTAAAAAAGGTTAAAAATATNCACTTTCGGCACGCGGCACCAAAAAGGTTCGCCATGACTGGAATAGAATGATAAGGTAGGGTAGGGTAGGGTAGGGTAGGGTAGGGTAGGGTAAAGTAGGGGAGAGGAGAGGAGAGGAGAGGAGAGGAGAGGAGAGGAGAGGAGAGGAGATGAAAAAAAGAAGAGAGGATGAAGGAAAGAGGAGGTAGAGAGGGGAAAGAAGAGAGGGAAAGAAAGGGAAGGGATGGAAGCGGAGAAGGAGAGAAAGGAGGAGAGAAGAGGAGGGAAGTAGGGAGAGAAAGAGAGGAGAGGGAAGAGGAAAGAAGGGAAAGATGATATTTGTAGCAAAACTGGAACATGAAAAATATGAGAAAGTAAACAGAAGAATAAATTTTTTGGTTGATTTGACAATTGGATAATTAATATTATAATGGAAGATGTTAAAAAAAGTTTAAAAATATGAATATAATTAGATTTGAAAGTATATATGGATGTATGTATGCATATGCACTCTGACAACACATTGTTTAAATTGAAAATGGAATTTTTACATTATAAAATAAAATAAAAAAATTATTACAAAAAAAAAGAAAAAGAAAAAATTATCAGGAAAGCAGGAACAGTCAGAATTAAGAGCAAATAGTACAGTAACATTAACCACACACATTTTAAAAAATAACGACCCCAAAAGGAGAAAAAAATTATTCTAATATACAGGCAGGGAAGATCTAAAAGGATTGGGTTTACAGGTAGTCCTCCACTTATGACTGCAACTGAGCTTTTGGTCATAAGTCATGATGGTCTTAAAGTGGGTCAGTACGTAACTGTGCCTGAGTTTATGACTGTCATTAAGCGAATGCGACAGTCATAAAGCGAACACTGCAGCTGTTAAGCAAACATTGCAGTTTTTTAAAAAAACAATATGCCAGTTTCTAGCAAAAACATTGTAAATCATGGTCATAGGACCACAAGACACTGCAAGCAGACATACATGTATGTGAGCCAGTTGCCAAGTGCCCCAAATGCAGTCATGTGACTGCAGGGGAGAGAGCCCGGCCATCGGAACTTCGAAACCAGGTTGTAAGTAGCTTTTTCAGGATCTTCATCACTTCAGTCACTAAGCGACTGGTCATAAGTCAAGGATTACCTGTAGTTAGCACACAGCTGGCATCCTAAAATGTGGGGAGTGAGGGGAGCCGAATGTCAACTCGCAAAGCATCCCTGGCCTGCTCTCCAGTTACCATAGGCAAGGGGAATGGGAAAACGAACTTGCAACTACGTCGAAGCAGCACAGCAGCCAAAAACAAAAGCACATTCCAGATATATCTCGGTCAAGGCTGTCTCCTGGGGTTACCCCCAGTGGCCAAAGAGGAGTGATCTCTACAACCCGCGAAATCGCTTCGTTGGCGAATGTGACTGATGACACACCCTGGGGGGAGGGGGGAAACAGGGTCAAGCCTGGGCTGTAAATTATGTGGGGTCAGAGTTGGCTTCACTTGGAACATGCTGACATGAAGCTCCTAATAAATAACTGGATTTCTTTTGAAGCTTGGCTCGAGGCTCATGATTTAATTAGGGCATTGGTCGGAACCCTGACAGGGAGGAGGAAGTATTTGAAAGAGAGCTGCAAGCTTGCTTCCAAGAAACCATCTATCTGCAGGCTGCCATTTAATCAACACCCCTGCTATACACTTCAGTGATCACACAGAATGATTTTGAACTGGGAAGTTCACAGGCTCACTGTGCGTTGTGTAAAGAAATCCTTCCTTTTATCAGTCCAAAATCTTCCACTAACCAACCATTGATGGGATGAATCTGGGTTCTAGTATTACGAGCAAGGAAGGAAAATAAATACCTCCCATTTCATTTCTCTACATTCATTATAATTTAATGCGAAGAAAGGGATTGTAAAGGGAAGCCGTAGGGACTGTTGTGGCGGGGAAATGCACTACAGGTAGGCCTCAACTTAGGACCACAACTGAGCCCAACATTTATATTTGTTAAGTGAGAAATGTGTTAAGTGGGTTTGCTCCATTTTACGACTTTTCTCACCACATTTGTTAAGCGAATCACTGCAGTTCTTAAATTAGTTAACCCGGTTTTTAAGTGAATCTGGTTTCCCCATTGACTTTGCTTGTAGAGAAGGTCGCAAAAGGGGATCACCTGACTCCGGGACACTGCAACCGTCATAAATGTGAGTCAGTTGTCAAGCATCCGAATGTAAATCACGCGACCGTGGGGATGCTGCAACGGTGGTAAGTGTGAAAAACGGTCATAAGTCCCTTTTTTCAGTGCCGTTGTAACTTTGAACGGTCACTAAATGAACTGTTGTAAGTCGAGGACTACCTGTAATGGCAATTCTTGCACTCACACCTTCTTGACTGACTGTCATTTTCTGGTCTGAAAAAAGTCAGTGTAGACAGTGTGTAGAAAGAAGAGACCCTCTCGAATCCCCAAGGAAACCAGGCAATGTTTGTTCTAATGTTAGTCAACTTATTCAACTAACAATGATACCTTGGTACTCAACTGCCTTGAAACTCATCGAATTTGGTACTCAGCGCATTTTTATGTGAACATTTTGTCCTGCTACTCATCGTTTGTTTGGTACTCAACACACAAGCTAGAAGTTGTGGGTGTCAGCTGCCTTGTGACACACTACATTATTCCTTACTAGCTGTACCCGGCCATGCGTTGCTGTGGCTCAGTCTGGTGATCAGCCGTGTTGTAATTTTGTTCAGGACGCAATTCTACATCGAACGAAGCAGCAGCATATCGATTTGGTGATGACATTCCCAATTGATGGAGAACTTTGTTCGCGATTTCTAAGCAGAAATCTTCAGTCACTATCAATGCTTCGTTGTAGAATTCGGCTGTGAAATGCATGTTCATATTTGAATTTTCCTTGTGTATTCGACGGAAAATATCTTCAGCCATGTGCGATTTATATTGGAAATGTGGAAATCGTAAATGGATCGTAAATCAGAAACATTGAAATGGAATCGTAACGTATTTAGTATATTGTGTGTTGCTTTTACGTCCAACAGATGGCGCTGTTTTTCACAAAAACATGTTGTTACCTGTCACAGGTGTGACATCTATATAATATAGGTATATAAAAACACGCGCGTATTCGAATACAACGTTGTGTCAAAATTTCAAAGCAATTGGTGAAGAACTTTCGGAGATTTAAGATTTTGAACAAACGAACATTTATTTATATAGATGGGAAAAATGTGTTTGGCATTTATCGTTTTTGGTACTCATCGTGCCTCCTGGAGCCAATTAATGATGAGTTCGGAGATACCACTGTATTCCAAATGATATACATTGAGGGTGCCATTACAAAGTAGTCCTCAATTTACAACCATTCATTTAGTGACCATTTGAAGCTACATTGGCACGGAAAAAAGTGACTCATGACCAGTTTTCACACTTATGACCACTGCAGCATCGCTATGGTCACGTGATCCAAATTTGGGCAACCGGCATGTACTTATGACAGTTGCACAGTCCCGGGGTCATGTAGTCGCCATTTGTAACCTCCCCAGCTGGCTTCTGGCAAGCAAAATCCAATGGGGGGAGCCAGATTCGTTGAATGACTGCATGATTCACTTCACAACTGCAGTATTTCACTTAAAACAACTTTGGCTAAAAAGGTCGTAAAATGGAGCAAAACATCACTTAACGTCTGCCTTGCTTGGCAACAGAAAATTTGGGCTCAGTTGTGGTTGTAAGTTGAGGACTACCTCTAACATCTTTCCAAAAATGTTGGCAAAGATGTTGGCAACCCTGAAGCCTCGGAGTTCTGCTTTCGATGGGTGCACTACTTGGAACCCTGACAGATGCCCAACAACTTAGGGCAAATATATCTGGTAAAACTGTCAAGTTAACCCACCTCCTTTTGTGATGATCTAAATTATGATAAACAAGAGAAAGGAGAATGCCAGTGCTCTGACCAGCTAGTTGTAGGGCTTTTAAGGACTAAAGGTAAAGGTAAAGGTTCCCCCGCACATGCGTGCTAGTCGTTTCCGGCTCTAGGGGGCGGTGCTCATCTCTGTTTCTAAGCCAAAGAGCCAGCGCTGTCCGAAGACATCTCCGTGGTCATGTGGCCGGCATGACTCAATGCCAAAGGCGCACGGAACGCTGTTACCTTCCCACCAAAGTGGTCCCCTATTTTTCTACTTGCATTTTTTACGTGCTTTCGAACTGCTAGGTTGGCAGAAGCTGGGACAAGTAACGGGAGCTCACCCCGTTACGCGGCACTAGGGATTCGAACTGCTGAACTGCCGACCTTCTGATCGACAAGCTCAGCGTCTTAGCCACCGCGTCTTTTTTAAGGACTAGACACCACCAAAGGAAGATGCATCAGTATCTCTCCCCGTCCCTTCCTTCATCAACCCTTCTTTCCCATGTGCCAAAGAGCAGTGTCAGAATCTATTAGAGCGCCGTGATGGCACAGTGGTTAGAATGCAGTATTGCAGGCTAATTCTGCCGACTGCCAGCAGTTCGATTCTGATCGGCTGAAGGTTGACTCAGCCTTCCATCCTTCCGAGGTCGGTAAAATGAGAACCCAGATTGTTGGGGGCAATATGCTGACTCTGTAAACCGCTTAGAGAAGGCTGTAAAGCACTGTGAAGTGGTATATAAGTCTAAGTGTCATTGCTATTGCTATCTTGAAAAGGAAGGAAAGTCTGAGAAAGACGTCTTGGCTTCTGGATATGCTTATGCTGAGCAGTCTTGTAGGCGACTCATCTGTGAACAGAGTCCTAGGAAAATTACCTTTTAAACCAAAAAAAAAAAAAAAAACCACTGGCTTTTTGTTTAACTAGCTGAAAAGCTTGAGAATCTCATTAAAATAACCTTTATTGTCATTTTCCTGTATAGTACACAATGGCACACATTAAAATAAAATTCCGATGAACCCCTCTCAAAACAAGGAACGCCATCCACCAAATAATGTCACCATCCCAAGGATAACAATAATAATATAGTAAGAGCAGCAGCATCCAAAAATGCCAAGTTATACAAAAATGACACCAAACCTTGTGTGTGTGTGTGTGTGTGTGTGTGTGTGTGTGTGTGTGTGTGTGTGTGTGTGTGTGTGTGTGTGTGTGTCACAGTCCATTTTGTATACATAGCGGGGGAAAAGAGTCTTCAGAGTAAACAAGGTTGAAACTCTATGGCACAACATTATTACAGAATCTGGTTGTTCTGCTTTCATTACTAAACATTATTGCTAGATGTGTAACACCTACCTGTTGGTTGGGATAGTAAAGCTGAAAGAAAGCAACTGATTCCAAAACGGGTCATTCTCAGAGATGGCCTCTCGTCCTGACAGTTTCTTTAAATATTCATTTTCCGGAAGGTCATGAATGCTGCTGCTTGCTGCTCCCATCTTCTCATTAATCCAGTCTGCACTTTTTAGGGTTTCATGTCATCGATGAAAAGCCTGAAAACAGATTAGAGGAAATACAATAACATCGCCACCTGCAGTGTGTCTGGAAATACAGGTAGACCTCGACTTACAACAGTTCGTTTAGTGAACGTTTAAAGTTACAGCGGCACTGGAAAAAAAGCGACTTAGGGTCGTTTTTCAAAGCTACAAGCTTTGCAGCATCCCCACGGTCATGTGATCAAAATTCAAGACGCTTGGCAACTGGTTCATATTTATGACGGTCGCAGTGTCCCGGGGCCATGGGATCACCTTTCGTGACCTTGGGACGAGCAAAGTCAATGGGAAACGCCAGGTTCACTTAACAACCGGATTACTTATTTGTCAACTGCAATGATTCGCTTAACAACTGTGGCAAGGTCATAAAATGGAACTGGAAAACTAGGAGATACTATTGGGGCTAGTGCAGCGGACTCCGGACCAGCGGGGGGGGGGATGGTTTCCCAAAAGCGGTGGGCAAGTGCGCGCAGCTCCATTTGCGGAAGCAGCAGGCACACGCACACCCCGCTGATACGAATGGAGCTGCACGCACTCGCTCGCTTGCCCACTGCACATGCAAGTGTAGCTGCGCACACACACACATGCTTGCCCACCATTTCCACGGCCCCGTTCTGAACAGGCCGTTGCCCAGGAGTGGGCTGCGGCCCAGAAGCTGGGGACCTCTGGGCTACTGTACATTTTAACTAATAGTAACTACTGGGATCAAAATTTCCATTGCTAAGCAAGATGGAAATTAAGTGAGTCGCGCCTTCTTTTACGACTCTTTCCAGCATGGTTGTTAAGTGAATCACTGCGGCTGTTAAAGTGATGTGTGTGGTTGTTCAGTGAATCCAGCTTCTCCCATTGACTTCGCTTGTCAGAAGCTGGCTGGGAAAGTCGCAAATGGCAATCATAGGACCCAGGTGGCTGCAACCGCCGTCAATGCAAGCTGGTTGCCAAGCACCCAAATTTGATTCATGTAACCGTGGGGATGCTGCAACAGTCATAAGGAGGACCGGTTGTCGGTTTCTTCAGTGCTGTTGTAACATCAAACAATCACTAAACGAACGGTTGTAAATCGGGCTTACCTGTAGTTCCCCTGATTATCATCTTTGTCTTCGGCTTCAGTTCTGTTTAATACTTTCCCTTAACTTGGTTTTCTCCAAATAATGTGGGTTTCTTGAAACTTGAAACGGCCATTTCTGGCCTCCAGAGGGCCTCCGGGGAGGGGGAAGGCCGTTTTCGCCTTCCCCAGGCTGCTAGAAAGGCTCTGAAGCCTGGGGAGAGCAAAAAAACGGGACTTCCGGTCCAACCAGAAGTCGGCAAACGGTAAGTTTCCGGCCTTCGGAGGACCTCGGGGGGGGGAGCCGTTTTCGCCCTCCCCAGGCTCCTAGAAAGGCTCTGGAGCCTGGGAAGAGCAAAAAAACGGGACTTCCGGTCCAACCAGAAGTCGGCAAACGGTAAGTTTCCGGCCTCCGGAGGACCTCTGGACCTCGGGGGGGGGAGCCGTTTTCGCCCTCCCCAGGCTCCTAGAAAGGCTCTGGAGCCTGGGGAGAGCAAAAAAACAGGCCTTCCGGTCCAACTGGAAGTTGGCAAACAGGCCATTTTCTACCTCCAGAGGGCCTCCGGGGGGGTGGGGAAGGCCGTTTTCGCCCTCCCCAGGCTCCTAGAAAGGCTCTGAAGCCTGGTGAGAGTGAAAAACGGGCGTGCCATTGCGTGCCAGGAGCGGGGGAGTGTCACGCGCGCATGCGTGGGGGGGGCATGGAATTATGGGTGTGGGCATGCACGCGTGCGACCCCCCTCCCCGCTCCCCCTTTGGCACGCGAACCAAAAAAGGTTCGCCATCACTGGGCTAGAATGATGAATGTGGGTTTACAAGCAGCATGCTTAACCATCATGTTTTCAGTGGATTTAGGGACTCATAATCCCAAAATATTTGGGTTGGGGAAGATTGGTCTACATGTAAGTATCTGGGAATAAGTCTCATTTAAGTTAACGTAATATATTTCAGGGTAGGTAGAAACAGGACTGCACTGTTAATGAACAAAACAATGTGTATGTAAAAAACAACAACAAAAAGAAACAAAACAAAACTTATTTTATTCAGAGATGGTTCATGTGAAATGAAATAAGTACCTCATTGGTAGAGTCGAATATGCTGCCTTCTCACTAATAAAACCTCCCTTATTCTATTCACAACAGAGATTCTTAGTTGTCATTTATGAATGCTCTAGTATAAAAGAGGACAAAAGCTTGTCATATTTAATTGAAATTTAGAATGTGTGTGAATATATATATATATTAAAAAAAAAGAAATAGAGATCGTACAATTAATCTCTACCCATCGGCCAAGAATCTACACCTCTGGGATATGCAAGCACTTAACTAGGTTAGCTAGCATTCTCTGGCAGACTTAGAGACGTTTCTTGAATTATTCTTTAAAAGATCTGAAGTTTCTAAAAGCATGACATTGATGGAAATGCAATCCCCCCTCAAGAATTCCTAGAACGTTATCATATGTATTTTATATCCAAACCAAATGCATGTATTGCAATTCTAAAACACTTGTGTATTTAACGTAATGTCAGTTCTAAGAACACGGAATCATAGAAGCAAGCAAACATACGGGTTTTAATCTCAATGTCCGGTTGAGATCATCCAAGGAGGACGATTCAATACTATGATGTTCAATAAATATTTAATAAAGGCTTATTGGTCCTCAAGAGTTTACCAACACAAATTCTCTTGGAAAGGGAAACAAAAAAAACAAAAACAAAAAATTAAGGCACAAAGTGCCTGGCTTTCCACTAAACATATATTTAGAGGCTCTAGTCCAGAGTTCCCCAACCTTTCCAGGTTGTGACACGGAATGGGGGAAGGGGGAAAAAAGGAGGTGATTTTGTGGGAAGGGCAAGCGCATGTATGTGTGCGTACGTGCTGGCGACGTTTGTTGCGACGCTCACGTGAGCAAGCGCCCACAACGAGGCCCGCGTGAGTGGGGCTGTGCACGCGTGCAGAGGTGCGCACACCGGCCAGTCACTTATGTGACCCGGTGGCAATTAGCCCATGGCCAATAGTGGCCCACAGATTGGGGACCCCTGCTCTAGCCCAATGCCATTATGCCATATGGGGCCACCTTGGTCTACCAATGGGCTTATTGATTGAAAAGTCGGCAGTTTGAGACCCAAGCATCGCACAGCAGGGTGACTCTGTTCCTTCTCTAGCTCCTGCCCACCTAGCAGTTCGAAAGCAAGTAGATAAATAGGTACCACTTTGGTGGGAAGGTAACAGCATTCTGTGAGCCTCACTGTATAGTTATGCCAGCCACATGACCATGGAACATCTTTGGACAACGCTGGTCCCTCACCTAGGAAATGGAGATAAGCACTGCCCCACCCCCAGGGCAGATACGACTGGATAGGGGTAACCTAGTTTACCCTTACACATTGTGCCACAGAGTTATAGTCTATGTAATCCTCAAATTCTTTTCCATCTAAAGGAAAGCAAAGAACCAATATGAATTTCTGTGCAGTAATAAAGCCGAGGGAATAAAGCTTTGCTTCTTCTTTTAAACGGGACACAGAGATAAGCAAGAGTTGCTGTATTTTTCTCATCATGTTTTGGATGAGGTACAAAGGAAGCAAATATTTGAAGTTAGAAAAGATCATATCTGGAATAATGAGGGAGAAATTTAAACCACTTTGGGACCCAAATTAATCATAAGGGTGTACAAAAACCTTACAAACAGCAACACTCTGGCACATCTCTTGAAGCATAATGTTAAAACTAATACTATTCCAGCAGATTAAATTAACAGAATTGTTTGGGAGAATATGAATGAGAAATTCACTTATTTGCTTTCTGTAAAGTATGATATGACCAAAAAGGTGACCTGGCTACTCAGAACACAAAACCAACAATAAATTTGGAAAGCCCACAAAAAGCCGGAAAGCAAATGTTTCGTTTCAACAGTCACCTTCAACATGTTATTTTATTGCTGTGCTTCAATGTACAGATGTTTCTTATACAAACATCCTATTTGAAGATCATAAAACTTTTTATATACCCCCCCAAAAAATCCTTCTTACCTTCTGAATTTCAGATTGATTGTCTTGCTTGGTGAATTTCAGTCTTCCTGTAGAAGAGAACACGACAACTATAAGGTGGGTATTATGAAGTGAATCAAGCAGCAAGGTCAAGCTTTCATTGTTAATTATATCAGTCAACATATGTATGCAGAAAGTCATCCTCACAACCCATCCAGAATTGCTAGATGGTTAATGAGTAACTTTTCTTTAACACTCTAATGCATCCTGCTGCAAGCAGTTTAATGCTAATGCAAACATTACCATCAGCCACTGATATGAAAGTGTCAAAGAGCTTTTGTCAAGTTATATCAAAGAAAGCCAACACTCCAGAAGATAGGCTCAAGATACAGAAGGATTTTGACAGACATTGGGCGCTATCTAACAAAATGAAATTCAATGGTGAAAAAAGTAAGGTTCTACATTTAGGCAAGAAAAACAAAATGCACAGGTACAGTATATGTGGTACCTCGCTCAATAGTAGTAACTGTGAGAGAGATCTTGGAGTCCTAGTGGACAACCATTTAAATATGGGCCAGCAGTGTGCAGCAGCTGCCAAAAAAGCCAACACAGTTCTAGGCTGCATAAACAGAGGGATAGAATCAAGATCACGTGAAGTGTTAATGCCACTTTATAATGCCTTGGTAAGGCCACACTTGGAATACTGCATTCAATTTTGGTCGCCACGATGTAAAAAAGATGTTGAGACTCTAGAAAGAGCACAGAGAAGAGCAACAAAGATGATTAGGGGACTGGAGGCTAAAACATATGAAGAACGGTTGCAGGAACTGGGTATGTCTAGTTTAATGAAAAGAAGGACT
>QLTV01002667.1:2180616-2222418 GCA_003457575.1 Thermophis baileyi
TCCTCCTGGCGGGGTGGGGGGCACCGGTATTTCTTCCCCTGCAGCAAGCATTTGCTAGCCCCGCTCTCCCTGACTCGCTGCCTTCCCCAATGGTCCATGTTCCCCCGCCCCACCTTTTCAAGGCTAGCCGGCCCCGTTAGCAACCCCTTCCGGCGGTACCGACTCACCGGCTCCGGTTTCCTTGGGGAAGGAAAAGGCGGGTGCACCCTGCCACCCCCTCTCTCCGCGCCCCCCCACCGGATCTCTTCTGGGACCTGTCGCGCGTCCCCACCGCTGACTTGCGCGCTCCCGACGCCCGGATTTCCCACCCCCACTGCGCGCGACCGTTTCTAGCCACGCCCTCCGTCGGCGATCTCCATTTTTTCACGTCGTCACCACTTTCCTTTCTCGGGGAGGGGGCCCGAGTCCGCGGAGATCACGTGCCCCGTAGCTCCGCCCGGGGACGTAGAACCAGAGCTGCATGTCGGGAAATGAAGTCCTCCTGAGCTCTGAGTTCGCAGTTGGAGTGATTTTCCTCCCTTCCTGGTCTCCGCTTACGCAGAAGCCATGTTGTTTCCTTGGCTACCTGCGGAGTTAAAGCTTGTTTAAGCACTTCTACGCCCCCGGTGGTTTGCCCTAGTGGTGGCAGGTTTTACAAATGCAAACTCACGTTTTTAAACATACCGTTTAGTGTTCCAGGTGAAGCCCATTTCACAGAGGGGCACAAGTTGATGCGACTAAAAGACAAGTAATTTGCCTGCAAATGAACACAACACACAGCATAACAGCCCTGTGGGATCCCAAAGGTGTTTCAAAAGAGAACTGGACTTTCTTGGGTTTTTTTCCTTGAAAATGTTTCGCTTCTCATCCAAGAAGCTTCTTCGGTTCTTAGACGAGAAGCGAAATGTTTTCAAGGGGGAAAAAAAACTCCAAGAAAGTCCAGTTGTCTTTTGAAAAGCATCTTTGAGACTGGAGAGATTCTCTGTCATCCAGGTCATGGTTGTCCCAAAAGTGCTTTTTCAGGAGGCAACTGGACTTTGTTGTTTTTTTCCCCCTTTTGAAGACGTTTTGCTTCTCATCCAAGAAGCTTCCTCAGCACTGACACAGGATAGTGGGGAATGGAAGGATTTATATTCCTTGCAGACAGCTGGTCATTTGCATCCTTTAGACTCTAAAGTTTAGAGGGTCATTGAAGCAAAAGGAAAAAAAAAAACCAAGGAAGTCCAGTTGCCTCCTGAAAAAGCACTTTTGGGACAACCATCACCTGGATGACAGAGAATCTCTACAGAGATTTAGCTATACCTTGGAATGGTGTGGGAGTAGGAATGGATTGCCAGAGAAAAAAATTGCAGACTACAGGAACCATTTGCATCACTCAGGTGACCCTGAGGACACAGATAAACCTCCAAGTGCTTCAATGAAGCTCTAAAAGGATGCAAATGACCAGCTGTCTGCAAGGAATATAAATCCTTCCATTCCCCACTATCCTGTCAGAGCTGAAGAAGCTTCTTGGATGAGAAGCGAAATGTCTTCAAAAGGAAAAAACAAACAAAGTCCAGTTGCCTCCTGAAAAAGCACTTTTGGGACATCTTTGGGACAACCATGACCTGGGTGATTGAGAAGCTCCATAGACAGCCCTATGGGATCACGCTAAAGCTGCTGTCCCAGGGTCAAATGTCATATATGCTGGTTGCCATGTGCCAAAATTTTGATCATGTGACTGTGGGGATGCTGTGACAATTGTAAGTGCAAGGACTGGGGTTTTTTTCAGTGATTTATATTTTTGAATGGTCATTAAAGTTGTAATGTTGTAAAAGTTGAGGACTACCTGTATGCTGTACAAATTTGAGCTTTGCCATTTCTTAACTCACCCCCCCCCCGTGTCCACTTGTCCAGTTCCAGAAATGCCCATTATATATGCAGCACATCTAGGTATTTTGAATGGCATTTACTCAATACGGGGCCAGAGCAATATTTCTCAATTTTGAAGATGTATGGACCTCAATTCCCAGAGTGCAAGATGGACAACAAGCTCCCCTTAACTGGTGTGTTTGTAACCTAAACTCAGTGTCTTAATTTTGGTATGCAAAAAAGGGGAGAGGGAGAGAAGTGGGACTCAGCACATAATACATATATTGCTTTCACACTTTATTCAAATTCTAAATCAGTTAAATTTGCATTTTTCCTAGGCAAAGGGTTGTAGTCTCCTTATTCACTAAAACAGATCTCAGATAAATAATAAACTCTCTATCCCCAGAGAACAATTCCCATTTACCCATCTGTTCTCTGTAAAAATCCCTTGAATTGAAAAGGAGTCATGGGCATATCCTAAGGTGCAATCTTTACTTCATATGGGAGACAGTTCTTCTGTATTACTTTATGAAAAACATACATGGATCTTAGAATGCACCAACTGAAAATCTACATTGCAGACAAAATGATACAGCTACAGCAATAAACAATAAGGTTTATTTGCTATGGCAGTCTTGGGAGTTATTCGAATTAGGGAGGTAGACATTATCAATCAAAATACAGGAATTTGCATAAAGAGTTATGTTTATCAGCTTTAGCTTTTTTTCACCTTTAGAAGCTCAAAAACTTCAAAAAAGGACATTTTCCCCTTTGTGGTATTGTATTGGTATTGTCCCCTCCAGGTGTAATATCTGCTTTTAAAAAGTTTTCTATACCATCGTGAGGAATCAGCAAAAGGGCAGCTCTGCAGATGCTAATTTAGAAACAGCAAATTAGTAGCTATCAATACATTCACCATTAGTGTTTAAATATTTACAATGCTGCTTTCTTTTTAGCTACTGTATGATCTTTTGCTTAAAAAACGAAAACAAACCTATGAGTCATCATTCATGAAGGGTTTTAGGAATTTTTTTTTTGAAACAAGTAGCAAAATTGACAGTTACGGTTTTAATAAAATATGGACATTAAAACTGTTAACACTCTTCAATTGCACCGCACATTAGGGTTCCAGCCACCCCAAATTTCAACAACAGCAAGACAATATATTAAAACTATTTTCAAGGACACAGCTAGAATTATTCCAAGTCTCCCTGGGGTGATGGGTGTCTATACATATTCCAAATTTCCATTCAGATAAATGTGCAATCAGTAAAATATCCATGTGGGGACAACACTGTGAGTTCATTTCCTATAATAGCCTTGACCCCACAGCAGAAGCGTAACTAATCTGTCTTTTTGTCAGAGTCTTCTTTGGGTCCAATTCCAGAAAATCCATTTGCAATGCCATTGCTTTTGGTCTGAAAGACAGGGGGGGGGGAAGAGATTTTTAAATGCACATTCATTCCATCACAGTTTTGAAAGAGAAAAACCAGAATGGTGACTAAGATGCCTTTCTCGGTTCCTTTTAGATCAGTGGTCCCCAACTGTTTTGGCACCAGGGACTAGTTTAATGGAAGACAATTTTTCCACAGACCGGGCCGGGGGGGGGGGGCAGTACTGGTCCACAGCCCAGGTTGGGGACCCGTTTTACATCATGCTTAAGACAGCCTTGGGGATAGAAGGGAGCGGAGTTGGAATCATCATTAATTGGAGTCATAACTGTATTGTTTATTTACAGATCCTTGCTTAATGACTGGTTGCTTAACGACTGTTCCAAGTTATGACAGACCTCCCCCAAAAGGTACTTATGAACCAGTTCCAATGGTCGCAAACCCACAACTCACAACCACATGACCATATTTCAGGCTCTTGGCAACTGCCTAACCTTTGTTGTCAAAGGGTGTAGTGTTTCCAAGGTTACATGATGTGATTTATAATGCCTTTTGCCAGCAAAAGACACCCCTGGGAATGCCTTGACTCGCTTAATGACCAAAGTTTGCTTAGCAACTGCTGCATTCACTTTACAGCCACAGCAGTCTCTTAACAACCAACACAAAAAAGGTTGTAAAATCGGATCTGTCACGTGGGTGCCTCGACATATGACCATCATGACATAAAGAAATTCCAGGCTCCATTATGGTCATAAGTCAAGGACTACCTGTAATTTGCTTAAGCCACTTCACCTGCAGCCATGTATGCCAATCCCTGGAATTCTATTAAAACCACAGAAGGTAACATCTTGCAGGCAAAGACTATATTTGGAGGTGAAGGGGGGAAGAGGGTATTTGGGCCACACGAGGCAGGCCCAGTGATGTCACCTGAGCAGAGTGGACTAATTTTCCAGCTTATTTGGTGGGTGAAGCTGGCTAAAACAATCTGTCTTTTAAGCTTCCCAAAGGAAAAGAGCTGGGGATGATGGGACAGAGAGCTTATGGTTCTCAATTCGTCCTTCCAACCCTAAAATTGAAGCCATTTACAAAATGGGGAAAAATGTGGCTCATATGTGACAATAAAGAAAATTTAACAGTGACTCAGTCCATGGACCATTAATTATTAATATTATTTAATAATTAATTGTTAATGATACTAATGATGGTTGTTAATTATTAATAGTATTATTTTGGAGAAGGCAAGCACTGTTTAGACGCAGCCAGACATCCTGGCACCTATAGGCCCCATGTTACTAATCCTCACCCTAAAGCACAATGATATTTGCTTTCACACAAGCATTTTAAACAGGATGCTTGTACTGTACATTCAAGCTTGTACAGAGCTTCAACCACTGCAAAGCCAAGCTTTTTCCAATTCTCTGAAGCATTTGTGTTGCCTTGAGTTAGAGGCAACCTCCATTCCTTTATGAATATTCATTGGTAAATATACGCAAGATGAAAACAGCAGAGAAAAGGCCACAGGGAGTGAATGAGACCACTGCCAAGCCTTCAAGCTTAAAATTCATCCCGGAACAAAATTCAAAATGAATAGCTTCCTTTTCTTAGGTATATTCCAGATACCTAAGAGCCATGGTGACGCAGTGGTCGGAATGCAGTACTGCAGGCTACTTCTGCTGACTGCCGGCTGCCTGCAATTTGGCAGTTCGAATTTCACCAGGCTCAAGGTTGACTCAGCCTTCCATCCTTCCGAGGTGGGTAAAATGAGGAGCCAGATTGTTGGGGGCAATAGGCTGACTCTGTAAACTTAGAGAGGGCTGTAAAGCACTGTGAAGCGGTATATAAGTCTAAGTGCTATTGCTATACTCCAAGGAATGCATGGCTCATGCAGGAATGAAAAACAGAGAAACTGGTCTATTAGAATTACTGCATTAAGCAAGCAAGACCTGTTAGCAAACCCGTATGAATCACATATCCATTTTGTGATCCTAGTGTTTTCTTTGCGTCTGTTGGAATATTTGTACAGATAGTCCTCGACTTACAACCATTAATTTAGTGACTGTTTGAAATTACAGCAGCACTGAAAAAGGGGACTTATGACCAGTTTTCACACTTACAAATGTTGCAGCATCCCCATGGCCATGTGAAAAGAAGAGGGAGTCAAATTATTCTCCAAAGCACCAGAGGGCAGGACAAGAAACAATGGTTGGAAAATAATCAGAGAGAGAAGCAACCTGAAATTAAAGAGAAACTTCCTAACAGTGAGGACAATTAACCAGTGGAACAGCTTGCCTCCAGAAATCGTGGGCGCTCCATCACTGGAAGTTTTTAAGAAGAGTCTAGACCAGGGGTCTCCAACCTTGGCAGCTTTAAGACTTGTGGACTTCAACTCCCAGAATTCAACTCCCAGAACTCTGGGAGTTGAAGTCCACAAATCTTAAAGTTGCCAAGATTGGAGACCCCTGGTCTAGTCAGTCACCTATCTGAAATGGTAGAGGTTCTCCTGCTTGAGCAGGGGGCAGGACTAGAAGACCTCCAAGGTCCCTTCCAGCTCATTCATTCTATTCTACATCTGGTGATCAAAATTCAGGGACTTGGCAACTGGCATGTATGACAATTGCACTGTCCTGAGGTCATATGATCCCCATTAGCAATCTTCCCAGCCAGCTTCCGATACACAAAGTCAATGGGGGAAGCCAGATTCACTTAATGACTGCATGACTGCATAACGACTGCATGATTCACTTAACTGTGGCAAAAGAAAGGTTATAAAATGAGGCGCAACTTACTTAACCGTCTCACTTAGCAATGGAAATTTGGGGCTCAACTGCGGTCTTAAGTCAAGGACTACCTGCATTAATTTCATATATCTGATATGGTCAAATGACTAAATCAATAAAGTTTCTACAGGAAGTCCTTACAAGAGTTCATTTAGTGACCGTTCAAAGTTACCACGGCAGTCAAAAAAGCGACTTGTGGCCATTTTTCACACTTACAACCACTGCAGCATCCTCATGGTCACGTGATCAAAATTCAGATGCTTGGCAACCGGCTCGTATTTATGACGGGGTCACATAATCCCCTTTTGTCACGTTCTGACAAGCAAAGTCAATGGGGAAACCAGTTTCACTTAACAACCAGGTTACAACTTTACCAACTGCAGTGATTCACTTAACAACTGTGCCAAGAAAAATCGTAAAATGGAGCCAAACTCATTTAACAAATGTTTCACTTAACAACAGAAGTTTTGGGCTCAATTGTGGTTGTAAGTTGAGGGCTACCTGCATTTTATTCTTATCCATTTCTAATGGGGCTCCTCAAAGCATACGCACAAACGTTTTGCCTGGGTAATACTTACTTTATAAAGTTCTGGCTGATCGTTGAAGGAATCCGGCTTCACGAAATCGGGTCCATTTTCAGAGCTTTTCGTTTGGTCGTGGTTTGCCGTTTCCTGCACTGCTTTCTTGGGCCAAATGCGCTTAACGAAAGGAGAGATGAAGGGATAGAGATACGGCTCCAGGAACCTTTTGTACACCCACAGCAGAACTGGAATGACGATGCAAGGAATACACACCATGGTTCTTTGTGGTGTGCTTTAAAAATGTGCTGGAGGAAAAAAATACGACAGGTTGAAACCATTATGTAGACTAGGTTCATCCTCACCAATTTGGGGGGGGGGGGACAACACACTTTCCAAATCAGTATGTATGGCAACCTTCTCCATCTTGAAGCATTATACATAGGTTGGACTTCAACTCCCATAACCTTCGGGGTGGCAGCCATGTTGGCTGGGGGATTCCGGAAGTTGGTCTTACACATTTGGGCTGCACCACAACTGAGGAAAGTAATTCAGCGTGCATTCACACCACATGATCAGCTTAAGCTAGTTATGACCCAGCAAACCTTTTAAATACAGGTAGTCCTAGATTTACAGCCACAATTGGGACCAGAATTTCAGTCGCTAAGCAAAACGGTTGTTAAGGGAGTCGTGCATGATTCTGTGACTTCTTTTGTCATGGTTGTTAAGCGAATCTCTGCAGTTGTTCAGTGAATCAAGTGGTTGTTAAGCAGATCCGCTTTCCTCCATTGACTTTCCTCATTATAAGACTTCTCCCCCCCCCCCGGGAAGGTTGCAAACAGGTATCACATGACCCCCGGACAATGCAATTGCCATAAATACATGCTGTTTGCCAAACTCCAAATTTTGATCATATGACTGCTAAATGCCCAAATTTTGATCATACACAATGCTGAAATGGATGTAAATGCAAGGACCAGCTATTAGGACCACTTCTTTCAGTCACCGTAATTTTGAGTAGTCACTAAACAAATGGTTATAAATCGAGGACTACCTGTGTACCGTAATATTCTCTTGTTCCGACAATTACTTTTTGTTATCAGATATTATTGAACAACAACAAAGTAGCAAAACATAACGAGATATGTTAGCCTTCATTAAAGCGCACAGTCTAGTGAATATGGATATGTCCTTAAATATATTCTGATAATTTGGTACTAAACTAAATCTAAATCAAACACGTTGTATTTCCATTGCAAGATATAATCAGAAATACAAAGCGCTTCGTAATATATATTTTTTATCTCAGAGCTCCACTCACTTGAATTCAGCTTATTTCAATTGTATAAGAAATAGTGGATCTGACAGTGTGTTTTTTTAATTAAGAAGGTCAACTTTATTTGCAAATGCATAACCTCTAGCATCTAAATCGCAATATAAATATTGTGAATGCTGTTTCAGGCCATTACGGAGGGATCCGTCGGGAGGTGACCAGGTGAATTTTTTTACTTCCTTTTTATGTAATTCAGGTAAAAAGGTGTAGAGCTTCAATTATGTGGTTATGGCTGCTTTGTTGACCTTTCAGATACATACAAACGCACCCTGGGCCATTGGCTGCCTATTGGTATGGTATAAAATGATTAAATCTGGACTAGAGATTTCAGAGTGATATTCTGACAACCAATGACTTATTTTTGGTTTAGTTAAAGTATATTCTACGAAAGTGTTCACCTGCCAATCAAAAGAATGCAAAGCTGTCTGCAAGGAGTATAAATCCTTCCATTCCCCACCATCCAGTCAGAGCTGAAGAAGCTTCTTGGATGAGAAGTGAAACATCTTCAAAGAAAAACCAGAAAGTCCAGTTGCCTATTGAAAAAGCACCTTTGGGACAACTATGACCTGGATGGGTGACTGAGAATCTCCATAGACATTTAACAATGCCAATCAAAGCTTTATAAAGGGATGGTGGTGCCCTAGCTCTCTAATTGTAACTTCTCTCCAAGGAAAACAATTGCTATTTTTTTATTATAAATGGTAATGAATAGGGTTTTTTTCTTCCATTTTGGGGTTCTAGGTCACAACTAGTTCACATGTTTTGCTTTTCATATGTTTAAATGCAATTATACTGTTTTAGTTTTTAAAAGCTAAGACACAGTTACAGAGAGTTGCAACAATCCAGTTTTATCTGCATTTTGATGAAAACAACAATGACCGTTGGCTGCCCTGAGACAATGCATTCAGTTTCACTGGCTTCCTATTGGTCTCCGGGCACAATTCAAGGTGTTGGTTATTACCTTTAAAGACCTACATGGCTCAGGACCAGGCTATCTTCAAGACCGCCTTCTACCACATAGCTCCCAGCGACCGTTGAGATCCCACAGGGTTGGTCTCCTCCAGGTCCCGTCAGCTAAACAGTGTCGGCTGGCGGGCCCACGGGGGAGGGCCTTCTCTGTGGCTGCCCCGGCCCTCTGGAACCAGTTACCTCCTGAGATCCGGACCACCCCCATCCTGCTGGCCTTCCAGAAAGCAGTGAAGACCTGGCTTTTCCGGCAGGCCTGAGGCCGGGATCTCGTGGTTGTAATCTTCGAGATCCGGCTATGATGTGATATGCATGAGTTTTAAATTGTTTTAATGTTGAATGTTTTACTGTTTTATAATTGTTTATGATGTTTTATAATGTTTTCTTTTCTATGATGTTTTTAATGTTTATTTGCTGTTGTTAAGCCGCCCAGAGTCCTTTGGGAGTTGGGCGGCATACAAATATAATAAATATAAATATATATAAATATATATAGTTAATTATAGCTTGCTCGTATTCATGTTTCCTAGGTGGTCTGTCTACACCTGAATTGTGTACCAGCTACTAAAAAGAGGATTGCAATTTTAATTAGTTAACTATACCAAACCTGAGGTAATCAGTTAAAAGCATGAATTACTCCATGGATTTTAAAACATATTATTATAACAGGCCAAAGAAGAGGAAAATGCACAATAAATGCCTCACTGTAAAGAAAAGAAAATGGCTCTGAAAATTTTATCATAAAAAATTGCAAAAAACCAATTGCAAAAAAAGGCCTCAAAAAAAGAATTCAAAAGCTGACAATCATTGCATATTATCAATCCATCGCTACAAATCAAATATAGAATGCTTTTTCTGATGTATTATAACTCCTATGTTAAATATGAACACAACATTTATTTACGGTATGTTGTATTTTATTACTATGTTGCTAGCATGGAAGAGTAACTAAAATGGTGGACTGCAACCTGGGAGACCCAGATTCAAGTCCACCCACAGATCATTTGCCATGCTAGGAAGTCACTCTCTCAGCTCAGCCTGCCTCACAGGGTTGTTTTTAATGACTTTTATTGTTTATCAAAATATATCACAGGGTTTATGGAGATTCTCAGTCATCCAGGTTATATTTGTCCCAAAGGTGCTTTTTCAGCTCTGACTGGATGGTGGGGAAATGATTCAGAGCTGAAGAAGCTTCTTGGATGAGAAGCGAAACGTCTTCAAAGAAAAAACAGAAAGTCCAGTTGCCTTTTGAAAAAGTACCTTTGGGATATCACAGGGTTCCTGTTCTGTGGAAAAATTGGAGGGAATCATGAAATAAATGAAGCACATACTAGCATCACAATGAATGGCAATTCTCTACCCTTGCCAGATTTCCAAAAAAGCTAACCAGGATCTGGCTTGCTTAATCCTTAGATGGGAGACCACCAGAAAAACCCTGGGCTGTAGGCTAAAGTATGAAGTAGTCAATACTGCTTGGAGGAAGATAATAGAAAATTAATTCCATACCATTGTCAATAAAACTGTATGGTCATGCCCGGGGTAAAAATGTACTTACCTGTCCTACCGGCTTGCTAATGTGTGCATGCACGCGCGTGCCATCGTCTGCGCATGTGCAGAGCCTTCTGCGCATGCGCAGAGGGTCAAAACCTGGACGTGACGACGTCCTGGTTTGGGGGGGTGGAGCTCCGGCTGCCGGCGCTACTGGCTCTCCGAACTATGGCAGCCGGCCCTATCAGCTCTCGCAAGCCGGATAGAGCCGGCTGCATTTCACTCCTGGTTTTCAACCAGCTTAACCTTTACTGTCATTGGCTTCCGATAATGATCAGGGGGAAAAAGTCATCAGTGTTTTTCAAACTTGGCAACTTTAAGATGAGGGGATTTCAACTCCCAGTTTTCTGAAACACTGTCACAACAGACTTTTTTTTTTTTGTTTCTTATAATCAGTAATGATTAATAATCATGGTTCATTAATGAACTATTAATGAACCCAAATTAATATATTATTAATTGAAAAGCCATAGATGGAGAGATAGAGACAGGTAGACTGATAGACAGACAGACAGAGATAGGAAGGAAGGAAGCCAGCAGGGATGAGCTTTTGTATTGAGGTCATTCAGTGATCGAAAGCAACCTCTCAAATTTGCAGATGACACTAAGCTGGCAGGAATAGCCAACACCCCAGAAGACAAGCTCAGGATCCAAAAAGATCTTGACAGACTTGAACAATGAGCCCTATCCAACAAAATGAAATTTAATGTGGAGAAAAGCAAGGTTTTATACCTGGGCAGGAAAAACCAAAGGTACAAGTACAGATTAGGCGAAATCTGGCTCAAAAACAGTTAACTGCGAGAGGAACCTTGGAGTCCTAGTGGACGATCACTCAGTATGTGGCAGCAGCCAAAACAGCTAATACGATCCTTGGTTGTATAAACAGGGGCATAGAATCAAAATCACATGAAGTATTAGTACCACTTTATAAAGCCTTAGTAAGGCCACACCTGGAATACTGCATCCAGTTTTGGTCACCACATTACAAAAAAGATGTTGTGACTTTGGAAAAAGTGCAAAGAAGAGCAACTAAGATGATTAAAGGCCTGGAGACTAAAACATACGAAGAACAGTTGCAGGATTTGGGTTTGGCCAGTCTAGAGAAAAGAAGGACTGGGGGGGGACACGCACGATAGAAGTGTTCCAGTATTTGAGGGGCTGCCACAAAGAGGAGGGGGTCAAATTAATCTCCAAAGCACCAGAGGGCAGGACAAGAAACAATGAATGGAAACTAATCAAGGACAGAAGCAACCTGGAATTAAGGAGAAACTTCCTAACAGGGAGGACAATTAACCAGTGGAACAGCTTTGCCTTCAGAAGTCGTGGGTGCTCCATCACTGGAGGTTTTTAAGAAGAGACTGGACAGCCACTTGTCTGAAATGGTATAGGTTCTCCTGCTTGAGCATGGGGCTGGACTAGGAGACCTCCAAGGTCCCTTCCAGCTCTATTCTGATTCTCCGATTTAAAGGGAAACCTGCCCCTCCCCCAAACTTGTAAAGTGACAGTTTCAAACAAAACATTCAAATGAGTTGGGGGCTTTACGTTGGCCTCGGAGAGGGAGGCATTAGCCAGAAGGCGACAAGAAGGAAGAACGGCGCTTCGGTTCCCCACCCCCCCCGTCACCTGCCCCAAGTCCCCGCGTCTCACTTACCTGCGCGAACCTCCAACGATTCCAGGTATGAAGAGGGAAGCCGCTTCACTTCCGGGAAAGACGGAAAATAAACGTCACTTCGCGACCACCAATGGGAGAGGAGGAGGCGCGTGACGCCAGGGAAAGACTCCGCCCTGACGCGGCTCCTGCGGGGAGCGCCATGACAGGCGAGGCAGAGCGGCCTCGGGTCGCGCGTGCGCTCAGAGCGATGCCCTTTGCAGCCACCAACTCCTAAGGGAGAAATTATACACACAACACACATGTGTGTGTGTTGTGTGTGTCCCACATTTTTTCTTTAAAGCCAGCAACTCCTCAAGGACGTGTGTGCGCGTGTTCCACGGTTTTTTTCTTACCTGTCCTGGTTATGCCGCCGCCTTTTCTTCCTGTCCGAGCTATCTCAATATTTTTTTTACTGCAGTATTGCAACGGGCGATAAAAAAAAATCAAATTCAAAAACTCCCTAGAAACAAAGATGCGTGCCACGCTGCTGATTAAAGAGCGAAAGTGGTTTTCATCCTGTGAATGTGATCGTTCTGAGCAAAACACTCAGGCGGTTAAGGAGAAAATGATGAATATATCTGTTGGTTTTTCTCTGCAATGTTTGGAGACTGAAATAAAGGCAGAAGAGGCTTGGAATTTAGATTTGCTGCAGACGAAGCTTGTGTAGCCCCACTGTGAAATAGGTAGCAAATAAATTTAAAAACTAAATAATAAACAGATGCAGTTTAATTTTCTACTTTGCTTCTACTTACACTCAGTAAAGGGGTTGCTGTATACAGATATTTTTCCACATACAAGAGTTTATTTAGTGACCATTCAAAGTTACAGCGGCACTGAAAAAAGTGACTCATGACCATTTTTCACATGTACAATTGTTGCAGCATCCCCAAGGTCACATTGTAGGAAGTTACCATCCACCCCTCTCCTAGAAAAATGAAATATCCTGGGAAGTATTAAAAAAAGGCAGAATATTATATAGAATATCCCTAGAGAAATAGAGAAACATGCTTTTAGAAAGGAAAAAGACTCACTCTTAGTAGCCCCCGCCTTTGTCAATGTGCCATCAAGGAATAGCCCAGCTCACTCACCACCACCCCTTTGTTAATAGCCTGAAGCAGTCTATTCTACATAACAAAGATCTCCTTCAGACAGAGCCATATTAGGAATTGCCCCAAACCCTTTCATTATACCACATGGGACCTGGGAAGATTACATCCACCAAGCCTGGGACTCAGGACAGCCCACAAGAGTTGCCCCAGCATGCCCCTGGGAGTCTGACAGCCAATTGGAGTGCATTACATACACAGGAACAGGAAACTAAGAGGTGGGGCCCAACAGAGGTCATAAAATCAAGAGACTCAGCATCTTTTCCTCCCTTTTCTCTTCACCCAACATCTGGAAGCATGTGATCCACCTTTTCTGTTCAGGAGCCCCTGCCATGTGCTCCTGTCCACCATTAAACCTTCTTTCCAAGCAACTTCCAGGAATCCAGTGTCTTTTTCCCCACTTGGAACTGAACCCAGAAGGATATTCCTTACAACAATATGATCAAACTTCAGATACTTGCCAACTGACTCATATTTATGACAGTTGCAGTGTCCCGGAGTCACGTGATCCCCTTTTGTGACCTTCTGACAAGCAAAGTCAATGGGGAAGCCCAATTCAGTTAACTTATGTTCCTAATTTAACAACTGCAGTGATTCGGTTAACAACTGTGACAAGAAAGGTGGTAAAATGGAGCAAAACTCACTTAACAAATGTTTCACTTAGCCACAGAATTTTTGGGCTCAATTGTGGTCATAAGTCGAGGATTACCTTTACAGGGAAAGAACTAGAAAAGAAAAATCTTCACAATTTCCTTTTACTCTCAGTCTGGTATCGATCTTAGGATGTACAAAGATAGGGCATTCTGCTTCATCGTGTATCTCCTGCAATCCAAATTGAGCTTGTCTGCATCTGAAAATTGTCCAGTTCTCTCCACCCTCGAAATACAAATTTGTGTTGTCCGCATGACATTGATCAAGCCATCTTATGTGCTATGTCCAATTTTGGGCACTGTACTTTTCAGATGGATTGAGAAAGAGTGGGAAAAGTTAAGACTGTGTTTCATAACCTTGGCAACTTTAAGATTCCTTCAACTCCCAGAATTCCCCAGCAAGCCACTTCGTTTTTAAGATGGTTCAGGGTGGTTATTTTTACACTCTTCCAGTGATGAAAATGTGTTGCACGCCAACATCATGGATTAAGTTATAGGAAAGCAGATCTTGAATGTTTGGGGAGTAGAATTAACAGCACTTACAGCCCTCCCAATTCTTATAATTCCAGTACATTTACGTGAATTACATTTTTAAACAGATGATGCCATAAAGGACATCACTGTACCTATTGCTCAAAGGTGATACTCCATTTGCTTTTTAGACTGCTCTGAAGGCTACTCCATCTTTAAGGATTGCATGAGGAAATCCAGAAGTACAACAAAATGTTCGCAGGGTAGTGTCAATGTGGAAGACCGTTGTTATTTCGAGAGGTTTAGTGATATGTTTTGATTTCTCCTTCACGTTAAGAAAAACCTAGAACTTTAGAGCTCCTTCTGAGCCAGCCTGCTTGTTTTTTTTCACCCTTGTTTATTACATAAAGGAGAAGAGGGAGGGATATTCACATAGCTTCAAAGCTTTTCCCGCTGTGAAAGCCTCTGACTTTCCATTCCCATCCCAGAGTCACGTGCCGGACAGTCAAGGCCAGGTCTTGTACTCTCCTGGCCGCATCAAGGCTCTGAAGTGCTGGTGGCAGGTTTTGATAAAAACTTTGGGGTTGTTTGTTGGTAGCTTCTGCGCAGATTAGCATTGGGTATTGTGGAAACTGGTCATCTCTGGAGTATCTCTGCTCTCATTATTAAGGAGCTCCTGTCAGTCTGTAAGAGATTTGGTTATCATCTTACTTGGTATGTATGTATTTTATGCTATGCTTTTAAATCTGTTTGCTTGAGCAAATGATAAAAGTTTATAATCCCTTCGTTTTCTGCTGTGCCTATTGTCTCTGGATCCAAAAGGACCAATTGCCCTTTGATTGGATCAGTGCCTTGATACATTGCAAAACATTATTGACAACGAAGATGGGATCCAGCGACAGTACCCTAATGGTGGGGAAGAAAATGTGCTAAGCGAGGTGATTGTGGCCAGAATTATATTCCTGGTGGGCCCAGCACAAACATCTGGAGGCCGGTGGCTCAAATATTAAATGGGGTGACCTGACCAATGTCATGCCAGCATGAGTTGGCATACTTTGGAGATTCAATTCCTGATGTAGCGGTTAAATGCATGTAGTTTCTGGAAAAGGGAGAGAGGAAGGGGTAGGAGTCAGTAGGTGGACTAAGGTGGGTCTTTCTCACTGTGTTCCATAATGTCTGGGAGGAATTAGAAGCCACTCAGAGAGAGGTACAGCAACAAGCTGAAGAAGTGACTATTTTGAAAGATCAGCCGGCTTTTATCAAAGAGAGATGCAACCTAGACTTAAGGAGAAATTTTCAGACAGTTATAACAACTAATCAGTGGAACAGCTTGTCACCAGAAGCTGTGGGTGCTCTAATACTGGAGGTCTTTAAGCCATGGTTCTCCAACCTTGACAACTTTAAGACACAGCTCAGCAATTACCCCCAAAGGCGTGCTTAGAAGGCAGTCTAGGAAGATCAGTTTACCCAAGGCTATTTTGAGTGGGATGGCTTTGATTAATTACTTGAACACACAACTTAGTCAGGGTCGACTAAGTCAGTGGTCTCCAACCTTGGAAATTTTAAGATTTCTGGACTTCAACTCCCAGAATTCCCCAGCCAGCCAATGGGAATTCTAGGAGTTGAAGTCCACAAGTCTTACAGTTGCCATGGTTGGAGACTCCTGTTTTCAGCCATTTGTCCGGAATGGTATAGTGTCTCCTGCTTGAGTGGGGATTGGGCTAGAAGACCTCAAAGGTCCCTTCCAACTCTGTTATTCTGTATTTTGTACTTCTGGATGAGATGGATGGGACTCAGGGAGACATTCAAGCAGTGGTGGGTTGCTACCGGTTCGGACCGGTTCGCGCGAACCGGTGGCAGAAATTTGGCCACGGTCGCCGAACCGGTAGTGAAGGCCGGCTTGCCACGCCCCCAAACCGGTTCCCCGGTCGCCGCTGCTTGAAAGCGGCTGGCAAATAACCCTTTGTGCATGCGCAAAGGCTTCTGCGCATGCGCAGAGGGTCAGTACCCGGATGTGAAGCGCACACTTCCGACGCGACGCGCGCACTTCCGAACCGGTAGGGAAGGTAAGAGAAACCCACTCCTGCATCCAAGGTTGTCTATCCATATTGCACTGGAGTTCAATTGTGGCTTTACCAGTTTGAAACACGTAAGGATTGGGGGTGTGGGGGGGTGCTTCCAAATTCCTACTGGAGATTAGGCAGTGCCGGGAAATTTAAATACTGTAGTTTGTAAAAAAAAACAAAAAACTGGTTGATAATTGTACTTTTTGTCTTTAGTAATGCATTTGAGGATATTTTAGACAAAGGAATAAAAGAGATGAAGTTTGACTTGCTTTTGCTTTGTGAGCTTTCAGATAAAATTCAGTTTTGTGCATTTGGTTCTCCTTCCCCTTGCAAAGGGGTGGGGGTAGCAGATTGTTGTCAAATGTGTGTACTTTTTTTCTTCCTTTTTTTTTTTAAAGCCATGGAAAGGAAGGGCGAACAATCTTTTTGTAGAGAGGCGGTTTTGTGTAATGTTTAAAGGTACCAGGCTAGAAATGGTAAAGTTCTGGTTTTGCCTTCTTTCACGGCATCACATTTGGCAAAATTGGGTTAGTCACAGTCGCTCACCTCTAGGAAGGAGGCATTGGCAAGCCGCTTCCAAAAAAGTTGCCAACAATGCTAAGAGTCAAGACTGACTCAAAAACAAAAGAGCGATTAGGGGAAAATCCCCAGCGTAATGTTTTTAAAAGAAAGGGGGAGCAGACCATGTTGCTTCTACTTCTGGCACGTATCTAAGTTAGATCAGTTTGCTGAGAATCCATGAAATTCACTACCTGACTCTGTGGTTTCTTCCCCAAACCCAAAAAACTTTAACCTTAGACTGTCTATTGTCGACCTCACCCCTTTCCTAAGAGGTCTGTAAGGGGCGTGCATAAGCACACCAGCGTGCCTACCGTCCCTGTCCTACTGTCCTATTGTCCTCATCTATCTGTATTCACTTTGATTATGTTTATGTTTATACCTATACCTGCTATCTTGTACATGTTTGACAAACAAATAAAATAAATAAATAAATAAATAAATAAATAAATAAATAAATAAATAAGTACAGATAGTCCTCGCCTTACTACAGTTTATTTAGTGACAATTCAAAGTTACAACAGCACTGAAAAAAGTGACTTATGACCGTTTTTCACACGACCATTGCAGCATCCCCCTGGTCATGTGGTTAAAATTAAGACGCCTGGGAAATGACTCACAGTTATGACCGTTGCAGTGTCCCAGGGTCATGTGATCCCCTTTTGCGGCCTTCCGACAAGCAAAGTCAATGGGGAAGCCAGATTCACTATAACAACCGGGTTACTAACTTAACAAATGCAACGATTCACTTAACAACTGCGGCAAGAAATGTCGTAAGATGGGGCAAAACGCACTTAACAAATGTTTCACTTACCAACATAAATTTTGGGCTCAGTGGTGGTTGTTACCAAAAGATTACCTGTATAGGTCTAAGTGCTATTGCTATTGCTAATTTAAGTTTCTTTTTTTAAAATGTCTTTTCCTACAGCTGTTTTTGTTAGAAAAGGGTGATTGCTCCTCCTGAAGAAACCGAGGCAATTTCAAAGATAATCAATAGTTTGATTATTGAGGAATGGGGAAGGATCAGAGGTGGGTTCCTACCGGTTTGGACCGGTTCTCCTGAACCGGTAGCAACCTGCTGGTGACGTCACGGAGCCGGTTTGGTTGGTGCCGGTCTGTGGACGCCACCATCTTTTTTTTGGAATTTTTTTTTTGGGGATTATTTTTTTTTTGGAAATTTTTTTTATGTTTTTTTTCTTCTGTGCATGCGCAGAAGCCGAGCTGCCGGCACCGTGCATGTGCTGCCATCTTGTTTTTGGCTTTTTTTGGGGGGATTTTCAGCGAAGTGCGCATGCGCCCACGAGGCGCGCCCACGAGGCGTGGCCACGTGGCGCGGGAGGAAGCGAACCGGCAGGTGAGGTAAGTTAGAACCCACCCCTGGGGAGGATGGCCCTTTTATGACTTGTGGAGTCCCAGAATTCCTGAGCCAGGGGCTGACTCAGGAATTCTGGGAGTGAACTCCACAAGTCATAAAAGGGCCATCCTTCCCCAGCCCTGGATTATTGGGATTGCTTATCTGTTGCGCAGCCCTCAAAAATGCTTTGCATTCCAGTTTCCAGTATTAAACTGCCAGCAATTGGTTATCCAGTAGGAACACCACATTTCTCGCCTTTTGAATAGCGGAGACAAAAAGCCTACAGGCCACTTTTTCTGATTAGAGTCAATTTGTCACAGATCCCATGTACAGGTAGTCCTCGACTTATGACCACAACTGAGCCCCACATTTATGTTGTTAAGCGAGACATTTCTTATGTGAGTTTTGCCGCATTTTACGACCTTTCTTGCCACAGTTGCTGAGTGAAACACTGCCGCTGTTAAGTTAATAACAGGGTTGTTAAGTGAATCTGGCTTCCTCATTGACTTTGCTCATCAGAAGGCCACAAAAGGAAATCACATGACCCCGGGACACTGCAACCGTCATAAATATGAATCAATTGACAAGGGTCTGAATTTTGATCACATGACCATGGGGATGATGTAATGGTTGTAAGTGTGAACAATGGTCATAAGTCACTTTTTTCAGTGTAATGTTGAACGGTCATTAAATGAACTGTTGTAAATCGAGGACTACCTGTCCATCCATCCTCTATAACTCTTATGCCTGTTCTAAAACATGCCCTTGATTTGGAACTTGTAAAGAACCAGTTTATTAAACTGAAAGTTTTATCTCACTGAAATCATCTTCTTTTCAATTTTATACCATGTCTTCCTTTTGTACCATTTGGGGAAAGGGCTAACAGTAAACCTATTACTGTTTTTAACTATTTTCTGTCTTTTAGATGAGCAACTTTTTCAACCTGCCACGTATTTTGGGTTGCAATAGCTTTTGCATTTTGCCTGGGGTCACAAAAGCATCTAGAATAGAATAGAATAGAATAGAATAGAATAACAGAGTTGGAAGGGACCTTGGAGGTCTTCTAGTCCAACCCCCTGCCCAGGCAGGAAACCCTACACCACTTCAGACAAATGGTTATCCAACATCTTCTTAAAAACTTCCAGTCTTGGAGCATTCACAACTTCTGGAGGCAAGCTGTTCCACTGATTAATTGTTCTAACTGTCAGGAAATTTCTCCTTAGTTCTAAGTTGCTTCTCTCCTTGATTAGTTTCCACCCATTGCTTCTTGTTCTACCCTCAGGTGCTTTGGAGAATAGTTTGACTCCCTCTTCTTTGTGGCAATCTAGTATAAGTATGCCTCAATAAATGATAATTATAATTGTTGGGTTGGTTTTATTTTAACAGTACATGGAATCCTTCAACACTATCCCTGATGTCTCAGTGGCAGTAAATGGGGGGCCTCTACCTGCTTATAGCTGCTTAAGAAAGAATGTGTGCCATTAAGCAAAGATGACAGATTTAACAGATTAACAGATTTAACAGATTAACAGAGTTGGAAGGGACCTTGTAGGTCTTCTAGTCCAACCCACCGCCCAAGCAGCTTGTTTGCAATAGGAACGAGCCATTTATACCAAAACAGATAATAGGTTGAGCCAATCAGGTGGAGGGGTCAAGTAGAGAATTAGCCTGGAATCCTTACGTAGACACAAGAGAGGAAGGTCCAACTCCCCTTGAATGCTGTCAAACATTATCTGGTCTTTCCCAGGAGCAAACTGCCAGTCTGGGAAGATTCTTGTGAAATACTGTATGTATCTAAAGAACAATAAAGCAGCTAGTTTAAACTTTTCACGTGTGAATCTAGTTGTTCATGCCTGACGTTAATCTTCCCAATCTCATTAACATTTACTCCCCAGAAGCAAGGACAGTGACCGGGATGGCGACCTTCCCCCAAGCAGAAGCAGCAGCAGACCAAGGGTTAATGGCCGGTGTTCTACAGCATCAGGATAGAATGCAGAATGAAGTGGGGAATTTGCCCGAAAATGTACATCAGCTAATGCAAGGGGTGCAAAACATAAAGCTCACACCCGCTCCAGCGACTCCAGTAGTGCAACCCCTTTTGTACACAAGCCATGTGAGTTTGCCAGAAAGATTTGGAGGAAAATCAGAGAAGATGAGAACCTTCATCGTTCAATGTGAGTTGTTCATGAGAATCCAACTGGCAGCATTTCCAACAGACCGCTCAAAGGTATCCTTCGTATTAAGCCTGTTAAAGGCATCAGCAGCTCGGTCGGCACGCCCAATCATTCAACACAATGACCCAATCATGGACAACTACCAGAACTTCATGGATAACTTCAGAGATCATTTCAGAGACCCGGTACCGGCTATCTACCGGATCACAAAGCTTAAGCAGGGTAACCAAGGGATCAGGCTGTACATAGACAAATTCAAATTACTCGCAGCAGAAGTGGACTGGAGCGAAGCATGCCTAATTTCTATGTTTAGAGAAGGACTGGACCCTAAAATAAAGGAGGAACTGAGAATGCAAGGAGTTCCTCAGAAGCTGGACCAGTTATATCAGCGCTGTATCTATATCGAGACATTCCTGGGAGAAATTCAATGGTTTTTCGGACAGCCAAAGGAACCCAGTTCGAGGTCTCGATACACAGCCTGTTCCCTACCCACGGCGGCAGGAACCGAGTCGGAAGAAGAGGAGCCCACGCCAAGAGGAGCCAGAAGGAGATCAGCAACAGCTGAGGAACGACAGATGCGCAGAGACTTGGCACTCTGCTTTTACTGTGGAAAATCTGGACATATGGTAAGAACCTGCCCAGCCAAACCTTCCTGACGGGAGCGAAGACCGTCCCGAAAGCAGAGCACAGGCACCGGGAAACAACAACAACATCCCCCCCTTGCTCGGATCGGGCCACTGAATCACCAAATACGTTACTGACGTTTCCCGTTACTTTGTCTTTAAGGCGGGAAGAAACTCTCCCAGCAATAATTGTTTCTGGAGCAACTGTCAATTTTATAGAGTTAGCAACTGTCGAAGCATTGCAGATTCCTACAATAAACCTTGTTACTCCCCTGCAGCAGTGGTGAAATCCAATTTTTTTTACTACCGGTTCTGTGGGCGTGGCTTGGTGGGTGTGGTGTGGCTTGGTGGGTGTGGCTTGGTGGACGTGGCAGGGGAAGGATACTGCAAAATCCCCATCCCCTCCCCACTCCTGGGGGAAGGATATTGCAAAATCTCCATTCCCACCCCACTCGGGGGCCAGCCAGAGGTGGTATTTGCCGGTTCTCCGAACTACTCAAAATTTCCGCTACTGGTTCTCCGAACTACTCAAAATTTCCGCTACCGGTTCTCCAGAACCTGTCAGAACCTGCTGGATTTCACCCCTGCCCTGTAGGTCAAGACAATGTACAGTCAACCCTTACCCAGATTACAGTACAATTGCCCAGAATACACAATTTTTATCTCTTCATGTCATGCGCAAGCTTCTTGTCCCCATCATCTTAGGGGTGGCGTGGCTGAAACTTCACAACCCTACAACACAGGTAGTCCTCGACTTACAACAGTTCATTTAGTGACCGTTCAACGTTGCAACGGCACTGAAAAAAGTGACTCATGACCATTTTTCACACTTAACGGCCTTTGCAGCATCCCCGTGGTCACGTGATCAACATTCAGATGCTTGGCAAGTGGTTCCTATTAATGACGGTTGCAGTGTCCCGGGGTCATGTGATCAGCTTTTGTGACCTTCTGACAAGCAAAGTCAATGGGGAAGTCAGATTCACTTAACAACTGTGACTAATTGAACAAATGCAATGATTCACTTAACAACTGGGCCAAGAAAAGTCGTAAAAGGGGGCAAACTCACTTAACAAGTGTTTCATTAGCAACAGAAATTTTAGGCTCAATTGTGGTCGTAACTCGAGGACTACCTGTACACTGGAAGACAAAGACTTTGTCATTGGTTCACATGCTTACAATTAAAAAAAAATTAAATAAGAGAAGCCATGGTTCTGAGCATGCAAAAAGTAAGTTTGAAATTGCATTCATTGTGTGCATGTTATTGTTAAGATCTGTAAATTGTTTTTGAAACTGACTTTGGAAAATGAGTATGGTAAAGATTGTGTGATTTAATGGGTAAAGAATTTTGCTTATAATATGATTGGTCAATGGGAAAATATGTGGATTAATGGATTGATATTTACATTGAATTATAATTTGAAAGAAAAGTTTGATAAGGTGATGTATTGTTGGTATTTAACACCCAAGAAATTGTCAAAGATGTATAAAGGAGTTTCAAATCTATGTTGGAAATGCAACTGTAAAGAGGTTACTTTTTATCATCTCTAGTGGAGTTGTGATCAAGCAAAGAAATAACGGGATCACATTTTTATACTAATTCACAAGATCCTTAAAATAAATATAAAGCCAAAACCACAAGTTTTCTTTCTAAGTTTGATGGAGAAAATGCTTGAAAGAAAATTTGGGATGTTGTTATTTTGTATGTTGATAGCAGTGAGAATCTTGTATACACAAAGATAGAAAGACACACTGATGCCCACAATGAAGAATGGATGGTGATGGAGTTGGCAGAGATGGAAAAATTGTTTTAAAGAGAAGAATCTATCTAGTTTTCTTTCTACTTGCTTGGATGTTTTGTCAAAATTTTAAAAAATGAAACTTTGCTTTTAGGGTTTGACAGTTAGAATGATTTTGTTGCTATCGAAATGGCTTGGAGTAGAGTAGAGTAGAGTAGAGTAGAGTAGAGTAGAGTAGAGTAGAAGAAAATAGCATAGCATAGCATAGCATAGCATAGCATAGCATAGCATAGCATAGCATAGCATAGCATAGCATAGCATAGCATAGCATAGCATAGCATAGCATAGAATAGAATAGAATAGAATAGAATAGAATAGAATAGAATAGAATAAAATTCTTTATTGGCCAAGTGTGATTGGACACACAAGGAATTTGGAAATATCAAGCAAAAAGTTGAGGTTGTAATTCTTTTTTTATATTCTACTGCAGTGAAAAAAGTTGGAAGTCTACGTTTTTTTCTTTCCTTTTTCACCCTCCTTCCTTCTCTTAAGCTTAACCAGGGGTGGGTTCCTCCCAGTTCGGACCGGTTCGCCCAAACCGGTAGTAACCCGCTGGTGATGTCACAATGACATCACCAATCCGGTTTGGTCGGTGCTGGTCCGTGGGCACCGCCATCATTTTTTTTCATTTTTTTTCATTTTTTTTCTTCTGAGCATGTGCAGAAGCTGAGTTCCAGCACTGTGCATGCGGTCGCCATCTTGTTTTTGGCTCCCCCCCCCCGGATTTTTCGTTACTGCGCATGTGCGCACGTGCGAAGCATGCACGCGCCCACGCAGCGCGCCCATGCAGCGCGGGAGGGAGCGAAACGGCAGCGAGGTAAGTTGGAACCCACTCCTGAGCTTAACGTTTATATTTGTATTTTTATATTATAATAAATTTCTTTATATATATAAAGAATGGAGGCTAATTATGACCAATATTATAAATTTGGCATAGCATCCAATAATTATTTTTCTAATGGCTATATTGATGCATACTTTGCATGTTAAAGTTAAATGATTGCATGCAAATGTACAATTTATTATTTGCAGACTTGGAATCATACTAAACAACATGAAGGGAAGTTAAAATATGTTAGGAGTGGAATGTAGTGGCAAACCACTGTTATTTCAAGTTTAGGAACATAGTTTGATTTCTCCTTCGTATTAAGAAAAGTCTAGAAATTTAGAGTTCATTCTTAGCTGCCCTGCTTATTTTTTATTCTTGCTTGGTGAATAAAGTGTGTGGCGGGGGAGGGGGGGCGGAATCTTCACATACCTGTAAATGTTTAACAGTCTCAAGACTTTTGAGTCATGTACTAGTCAAACTTAGGTGCCAATTTTTGATTTAAAAAAAAAACTTTGTAGTTCTGGTTGTTTGTGAGAAGTTTCTGAACAGAACCTAGCATTGAGTATGGCGGAAAACTGCCTGTTCTTAGGATATCTCTGCTGTCATTATTAAGGAGCTCCTGGCAGTTTGTAAGAGATTTTGGGTATCATATTGCATGGTATGTATGCTTTTTATGTTATGCTTTTAACT
Source organism: Thermophis baileyi (assembly GCA_003457575.1). Lineage (NCBI taxonomy): Eukaryota > Metazoa > Chordata > Lepidosauria > Squamata > Dipsadidae > Thermophis > Thermophis baileyi. Next base: position 2,204,948 of record QLTV01002667.1, read on the forward strand.
CTGCTTGAACTAATAAAAAAGATTAAAATCCCTTTATTGACTGGTGTGCTTGTCTCTGGATCGAATAGAACCAACTGCCCTGACACTTGGTAAAATAACCAGATGTGGAATTGCTACGTATCACCATACAATTGTTAAAGATAAATTCAGTTTTTGTAAGACAATGCAAGGCAGGATTTTTAGGCCCCCACTAAGAAATTTATATTTGAAAACTGGATCCTTTCCTTAAGCTCTTCACATTAGTCACCATAGCGGGTTATAGCTTTTATGGCTACTTTGAGTCATATATAGCTGTTCAGTGTAAGATCAAAGTTTCAGTAACATCCCTGCAACCCCATTTAATTTAGACAAATTGAAGATGGACTTCCACTCCCAGAATCCCTTAGCCAGCATTTGAAAAACACTGATTTAGACCATGTTCCACATGGGAGAAGCATGCCCTGTTTTGAGCTGCATATTTATAACTCACGTGTCTGGGATGCAAAATGTAGCTGGCCATCAAAAGGCAGCAAAGAGGTATTTTTGTCTGAATTACTACAGATTCAGTATCCCTAGCAAAGCAATGCCTCCATCAATGGCCATACATATAGTATTATGTTTATGAGCCTTTAGGATTACAGCTGGTCAACATTGGAGTCTTAATCCTGAAGGACCTTTCATACTGCGGAATGTACCAAAACAAATCTTACATGTTTATTAATAATAATCTGTAGTAGTCCTGTTAATTTTATCTTTTGAACATGCTATTTGCTTATGCAAACCAGATTCTGTTATTTCTGGGAAGACTGATGGTTTTTTTAAATAGTGCTTTATTATTATAAATTTAAGGCAGCAAACATAGCTAATACTCTTTCTTCCTATTTTCCCCACAACCACCCTGTAAACTGGACTGTGTCACCAGTAACCCAGGCAGCTTTCATGTCTAAGGCAGGACTAGAACTCAAGTCTTCTGGTTTCTAGCCGGGTGCCTTAAACCACCTAGACCAGGGGTGTCAAACTTGCGGCCTGTGGGCCAGATGCATCACGCGCTAGCCACGCCCACCCCAATTTTAGTGAAGGGGAAGTCGCGATACATCACGTGACATGAGTTTGACACCCCTGACCTAGACCAAACTTCCTCTTACAATGTTGCCACGAAAAAACGTTTGTACTGTACACACCCATTGTTCTCCAAGCTCTTTTCTTAGGATACGTACAACAGCTGTCTTGTACATTAATTGAAAAGCAATTTTAAATTATTCACCAGTTGACAGGTTTGATGTCAATGGGAAGTCCCAGCAATGACCTACTAACAGGCTGGACTGCTTCTTCCATCACCTAGCAAGTTCTCGTGTGAGAAAAATCATTTAAATCTATTGTCAGTGGGTTTGTTCTAAATAACATTCTTAGGTTGGACCTCCTGGTGGAACAATTGCTGCTGGATCCAGTGCAGTATTTTTTTTAAAAAAGGAATGGTTTTAGAGCCACTGCAGTTTGCAAACCAAGACTAACCTCTAAGTGTAATGCGTGAAATAAAACGAGGCAGAGTCAATAATTCATGGTTGAACTATGGCTTAGCTGGATTTGTAAATCCAGTCATTTAGTAATTAAAAGGAGGAATACTCTTATCACTCCTATGGGAAGGCTACTCATTCCTCTTCTTCAGAATTGTGGTACCGGTAGACCTCAACTTATGACAATTGAGCCCAACATTTTTGTTGCTAAGTGAGACAGTTGAGTTTTGCCCCATTTTAGGACCTTTCTTGCCACAGTTAAGTAAATTGCTGCAGTTGTTAAATTTGTAACACGGTTATTTAAGTGAATCTGGCTTCTCCATTGACTTTGCTGGTCAGAAGGTCACAAAAGGGGATCCCATGACCCCGGGACACTGCAAGCGTCATATGAACCAGTCCAAATTTTGATCATGTGATCATGAGAATGCTGCAACAATTGTATGAAAAACAATCATAAATCACTTTTTTCAATGCCATTGTAATTTCAAACGGTCACTAAACGAATAGTTCTAAGTTGAGGACTACCTGTATTATTCTAGCTTTGGGAAATATTGCTGCTGTTATTACGGAAAAATGATAAATTGAATGGCCAAATATTACAACCAATTCACCAGCCAATGTATCACATTTCGAAGCAACCCAAGAAGCAAGAAAATGGAATTTCATACCTGCCTCAGGGCAGTTATATTTGAAAAATCATGTTACATTTATGTCATATTTAAAATAAGGTCAGTTAAAACTAAGCTTAACTGTGAAGTATAGTCTTCTCAAAAAAATCACACAGAAAGTTGCATAAATTTGAAATAAAATTGTAGTTTTATTTGTAAGTTGCATCAATGTTTATTCTCGAGCCATTAGTTTCTGCTTCTTCAATTTCTTTTGGGATATCTGGAAACAGATAATGCAACAAATCAGTACCAATTTGCCACAATCATAATACATTTGTAGAATGTTACAATAAGCCATTAATCAGCCATGAAATGCATTTACGCATCACATTAAGCCAGAATTCTTCACATTTTTAGCAAGCATGCAGGCAATCAATCCGTTGGTTTTTCATGCAAGCCATAAAACATATACACAGCAGGATAATTCATGTGTTTATATGCAAAGCATGATGCCTGGTTTTTGATTCTTGCTACAAACCAAATTCCTAAAACAAGCCATGAATATGGAGAATTTTTTAAAAATGGACATTAAGATTCTCTTTTTGACATTAATGTATGAAAGTAGGTATTTTTAAATTTCTATTAGACTTCATAATCACTGTATTTGTGAATCTTTAGGTCAGTGTTTCCAAACCTTATCCATTTTAAGGTGTGGACTTCAACTCCCAGAATACCCTAGCTAGCACAGCTGAACTTCACACATCTTAAAATGGCTACAGTTGGGAAACACTGCTTTAGGCTGTTGGGATAATGAATCCTATTGCACTGTACTTTATACATGGAAACATTTTGTTGAGTATGAAAGATACCGAGACTCTGAGTTCTGCCTTAGACATGAAAACCATCTGGATGACTTTGGGCCAGTCAATCTGTCTCAGCCTAACCCACCTCACAGGGTGGTTGTTGTGGTGAAAATAGGGAGGAAGGAGGAGTATTAGGTATATTTGCCATCTTGAATTATTGATAAAAATAACGAAGGTGAAATAAATATATACCGTGTTTCCCTGAAAATAAGACCCTGTCTTATATTTTTTTTGAACCCTGAAATAAGCGCTTGGCCTTATTGCCATGCACTCAAAAGCCCGATTGGGCTTATTATCAGGGGATGTCTTATTTTGGGGGAAACAGGGTATATATCTGCGGTTGCAAGCACACGGATAATAAATTATGGCCCTTTTAATAGATTGACCTAAGTCAACATGTCTAAAATAAAATATTTAAACAAGTTGTCAGGACTGCCATCTGGCTGCTCCAGCCATGCTTCGCCAGATGCCAATCTGCCATAGTCCATGGGGGAAGGGAGCTACAGGGTGGAGGGGGAATCGTAACACCAGCTGGCTGCCCCAAGGTCAAGAGCCTGGGAATGGAATGCTGCAGTGGAACACTGTCAGGCTGCCAAGACAAAACAATTTGAATGTAATTGGACAATGTGAGATAACCAGGGGGAAAAGATGGGAAAAGGGAGAGTTAACCAGGGAGCTTTGGTGCACAAACTCTCATTTCCAGCTTTGCTACATTGTAACCACTTGTAATTAGTACTTGCATTAGTAAAAGTATACTTTCACTGAGTCTAGTCTTTCTTTCCTAAGTGACCAAGTCAGGACGGCTGACAAAAGTTTTAATTATTGAATGCACCAAAGTGGCTTTTCTTTTTTCCCACATACTGAAAAAAGGTTTGTTTATTCATTTAAAACATTTTTACGGCTGTCCACCTTAAAACAAATTCTCGGTGGCTCTCAATCAAATCTTGGGGGGAGGGGGGTGTCTTACCTTCTTCTTTTGAGCAACTTCTTCTTCTGGTTTAGGGACAATCTGCTCCTTTTCTGTGAGGATCATTTCAATGTGGCAGGGAGAACTCATGTATGGATTGATGCGCCCGTGAGCTCGGTAAGTGCGCCTCCGCATTTTGGGGGCTTTGTTAACTTGGATGTGCTCAATTACCAGCGAATCAACATCCAGACCCTGGAGGGGAAAACATTTTGGAAAGCTCGTTTTACAACAATTTGCAACAGTTCCATCTAAATCATACCCTTTTCTCAAATCCCGGTCACAATTACCTAGAGAAAGGACCAAAACTCTTTCAATGACACATTTTAATTATAGTGTAGCGCAGAATCCATATTTATTCCAATAAATGATCATGGTTCCCTCTAACATTGGAGGCAATTTTCCTTCAATTTCAACATAGATCTTTCTTTCTCCCTTGTATTATAAATAAAATATATGCCTTTCCTTCCCATTCAACATGGTTGCCATCCTCTTCTGGAATCATTTTACTTGTTCCATTAAGCAAAAATCTAAGTACAGATAAATCTTTGACCTACAATCACAATTGGGGCCAGAATTTCTGTTGCTAAACAAGGTGGTGGTGAAGTGAGTTGTGCTGTTTTACAAGCTGTTCTGCCAGTGAAGCAAATCCCTGCAGTTGTTAAGTGAATCATGTGGCCGTTAAGTGAATCCGACTTCTCCCATTGACTTTGCTTGTTGGAAACTGGCTGGGAAATCACATGATTCTGGGATGCTGCCCGAATTGTAAATACGGGACATGCTGGTTGCCAACTGCCCGAATTTTGATCAAGTGATCCTGGGGATGTGACGACAGTTGGTAAGTGCGAGGATAGGTTGCAAGTCATTATTTTAAAAATGCCGTTGTATATTTGGTTGCTAAACGAATCGTTGTAAGTTGAGGACTACCTGTAGATGTCTTAGCTTTAAGCACTGCAGTTAGAAAGAATCTCAGATACCAGAGCTGAGAAAGACCTGAAAAACAATAATCCCCTTAAGTTTTTCTTTGCTCCCCAGAGTTGAATATAACATCATTCCTCCTTGCTAACTATTCCCCAATGAATGCAAAACGAAGGGGATCTCCATTACAACAGAGAATACTTGCTAGAAACATAGTTCACACAGAATGCTAAACTATATTTGCATTGGTTTGTTTTAACTTGATAGCAAACACCAGCTGTCACAGCATAATTCAAGGGTTCCCAACTCCCGGTCCGTGGACCGGCACTGGGCTGTGGCATGCCAGAAACCGGGCCGCACGAACAAGCAAAACTCCATCTGCGCAATGCAGGCAGCACGAGAAAACCACAGAAAAACTTTTCTCCACTGAACTGGTCCCTGGTGCCCAAAAGGTTGAGGGCCTCTGATATAGTTAACATTACGTGGAAACCAGCATTAATCACCAGCATTTAATGTTACCTTCAGCTCAGCATTGCTCTCCGCATTTTTGAGCATATGCAGGAGGAACTCGGCACTCTTTTTTGGCCAACGGCCCTGGGTCCAACCCCACTGTTTGGCCTGCAAGAGAAAAGTAATGTCAATTTTCCTATCAATAAAGATGTTCTCAAGCCTTCCGCTTTTACAGGTTGCTCAGAATCAAGGTTATTTTCATGGTTAATCCAAAGGTGTCCTAAGAAAGTCATCACAGCAACCCTAGAAACGTGTGAGGGAACACAGAAACTGATTTTAAATACATCACATCCAAACAACTTAAGAATTTACTTAAAATTTTACCAATGTTTTGTATAAAATCCAAATATGTCTGCCCTTATCTTTCCCACTCAGGAACCCAGATGTAAACAATGAAAGTCTGCAAAAACAAAGGACAATGCAGTCCAGAGAGTTTTACCACATGCACTAAATCAGCGTTTCCCAACCTTGCAACTTTTAAGATGCAGGTACTTCAACTCCCAGAATCTATTAGCCAGCATAATTGAAATCCACATGTCTTAAAAGTCGCCAAGGTTGGGAAAACCCTGCACTAAATAAGTACCCTCTATTTCCTACAACAAGCATCGTTGTGAACACATCAAAACTTCAATCTCTAAACAAGATACGAATAATTTAGTGTCATTTACTGATATTCTCCTCTAGAGTTGAAATAATTGCTCTTTAAATTTCTCCTGAAACTTTTATTATTCACACAGATGTGTAAACGCACACGTTTCAGAGCCATACCTGTGCACATCTGCCAACACCACCGTTGTAACGCCGGAATGGAACGCACTGCTTCTTCAGAGTCACGTCCTTTAAGTATTTGGTGGCCTTCCGAATGTGCATCCCCTTGATAGCTTGGGCAGTCTCACGTGTGTTCTGAAGAAAATCGATCAATTCAAGGTGCTGGTTATTATTTTTAGAGCCCTACATGGCTTGGGATCGTGCTACATGAAGGACCAATGCTCCCTTATTACATCCACTCAGGCCACCAGAATGGGAAAGCAGGGTATTTTATGTGTCCCATCGATTAGGGATGTATATCTGGTAGATTATGAAAAAGGGCCTTCTCAGTGGTGGCCTCTTCTGTATGGAATATTCTTCTTGTTGAGGTACAGTTGGCCTCCACCCTTTTTAAGGCTCTTCTGAAAAGCCCTAAAAACATGCTTTTGTTAGCGGGCCTGGTAAACCCGAAATGGAGCCTATCATGTGGTTAATTTGACTGTGTTGTTGTCATGTGGGTGAGGTTTTTATATTGTGAGTTTTAATACTGTAAGCCAGTGGTCCCCAACCTTTCCAGCTTGGCAGACTGGTGTGTGTGTGTGTGTAGATGCAGCAGGCACGTGTAATTCCATTTGTGTGCACAAAGGGAGCTTTGTGTGTGAGTGTGCCTGTGCAAGTGGAGCTGCGTGTGCTCCCCTGCCACTTGTGTGGCCCAGTTCCGAACCGGCCACGGACCAGGAGTGGGCCATAGGCCAGGGGTTGGGGACCCCTTCTGTAAGCTTCTGTAGAGTCACCTATGTGTGAGTTGGGTGGCCATATTTATTTAATTAAATAAAAAAAGGGAGTAGACATATTCATTATTACTTCAGAGGGCAGGAACAGAGCCACTAAATTAAAACCAAGGAAGGAGGTCCAAGGCGAAACTTTCTGACTGCCAGCTCTCAGGCCAGAGGAATAGGCTGCCTCATGAAACAGTGAGCTCACCTTTGTTGTAGGTCTTCAAAATGAGGCTGGGGAATTATCTGTCAGAGATATTCTAGTGACCCTGAACTACATAGAGGGATGGACTAGATGCCACTGTATTCCATTTCAATTTTATTTACTTGCATTTAAACCTGTTATGATGCATCTATTTTTCAAAAATCCACATGCATTATAACCTTAAAGCCCCCAAATAATGTTGTAGAATAAGGGCAAAATTATTTTGTTAAGCAACTGCTCAGATCCTCTTTAACTGTTTTCATGACAAATCCAAAGGTGTCCTAAGATGGTCATCACTGCAGTTACGACATATGTCCCCCCCCCCCCGTTCCTCAAATAACAATCGTTCTCCATGTTAGTTGATTCCAAGAATTTCAAACAGGCAATCCAAGAATCATTATTAACTGGCTTCTCAGCCATGGGAAAATAAAGGGAGTGTAATATTAAGACAAAGTTTTGTTTTATTAGAATTTTCTCTCACTTTTATTACTTTATAAACAACTCAAGGCAGCAAACATACATTAACACTCCTCTTTCCCCCCCCCTGTAACAACAACCCTGTGGAGATGGGTCGAACTGAAGAGAAGGACTGACCCAAAGTCACCCAGCTGGATTTCATGCCTAAGGTGAAACTAGAACTCACAATCTCCTGGTTTCTAGCCCAAGCACTACCCCAATTATTTTGCCCCCAAATAACAACCACCATGGAAGATATAAGGAACGTGTAAGTAACAAAACCAATGGCAAAAGAGGGGGCGGGGGAGAAATAACCACTGCTGTGGTAGCTTTGCCACCTTCCAAATACAGAAGCCGAATATCCATATCAGAAAATCCCATCTACAGGAAGTCCTTGACTTACAACAATTCACTTAGTGACCTTTCAAAGTTACAAGAGCACTGAAGAGAGTGACTTATGGCCATTTTTCACTTTTGACTGTCACACTATCCAGTCATGTGACCAAAATACGGATGCTTAGCAACTGACTCATATTTATGACGGTTGCAGCATCCCAGGGTCATGTGTTCACTTTTTTGTAATCTTCTGACAAACAAAGTCAAGGGGGAAGCCAGATTCACTTAACAATCATGTTACTAACTTAACAATTGCAGTGATTCACTAAAACCGTGGTACAAAAAGTCATAAAATGCGGCAAAATTCACTTAACAAATGTTTCACTTAGCCAACAAAAATGTTGGGCTCAATTGTGGTCTTAAGTTGAGGACTACCAGTATTATAGAGCTTCCCCACCCATGAGATCTCTGGGGAACAATAATCAGGGCTGTGAATTAATTAATTAATTAGTGAAGAGTCTCCACTGACAAGTGAGCATAGCGCCTTCTGGCAAACGAGAATGGAATTAGAAACTTACTACTTCTGAGACTGAACACAATCTAAGGCAATGAACTCCCATCAAAATACAGGTAGTTCTCAACTTACAACCAATGTTTCTGTTGCTAAGCAAGACAGTTGTTAAGCGAGTTTTGGCCCATCTTACCACCTTTCTTGCCACACTTGTTAAATGAATCACTGCAGTATTGAGTTAGTAACGTGGTTGTTAAGTGAATCTGGCTTCCCCAGTGACGTTTGCTTGCTAGAAGCTTGCAAAACATGATCCTGGGAGACTTGTAACCCTCATCCAATATAAGCCAGTTGGCCAAGCATCCAAATTTTAACCACATGGGTGCTGCAGTAGTCGTAAGTGTGAAGAAAAGGTCATATGTTTACTTTTTTCAGTGCTACTGTAACTTTAAGTTAGTAGCACAATTGACACCCCCCCCCCCTGGACTTTGTCAGAATGTGACAAAGATGATCACACAGTCCTAGGAGATGGCAACCATCCTAAATGTAAGTTAGTTGGCAAGCATCTGAAATTTGACTATGGGGACGCTGCAACAGTAAGTGTGAGAAAAGGTCGTAAGTCACTTTTTTCAGTGCCACTGTAACTTTGAGCAGTCGCTAAACAAATTGTTCTAAGTTGAGGACTACCTGTATACACTTCTACCCACTCCTCATATTGCCAGAGGCAAGACCCAAATTACGTACCTTGAAATGGACCCGAAGGTTGGAACCCCTGGACTTGCATGCTACAAGAAGAAAACGAGCAAAAATTATAACTTTTTTTTTCCCTGTGACCGAAACCTATCAAATAAACTCTTGAGAAAGTTACTTACATTTTGTGGGGTTCTCTGGGTCGAGTGAGTAGCGGACCATTTTCAAAGCTCACCTAGGCAAAATTTGGGGGGGGGGGGGGAGAACAATGTTTCAGACTTGAAATAGTAACTGATGTATGCCTTCCTATGCTGCTAGAAAAAAAAGCTGCTCAGAATTCATAGTATTTTCATTAGTTACATCCAAAGGTGTCCTAAGGTAGTCATCACCGCAGCTTCGGGTTTTACCCCAAAGAACACCCTATCCCGCCCAGTGTCCCTTTCCCCCTAATGAATCACATATAAAATTGTAAGATTTATAAAAGAATGGCAAAACTGTAAAATTTCATCCTCGTTATATCTCAATTTGATTATCCTAGAACCAGAATGTTATAATTAAATGCCATGAATTAAAATGTTACACTGAAGCGTTATTAAAACAATGGTAAATAGATTTGTTTTTCCATTCTTATTTTAAATGTCAAGCCAACACAAAATATAATTACAATTATAACACAGTTTGATTGGCACATTCTACTAGGGAAAACTGAGCTTGGATTCTGGTGATTTGATGGAGCCATCCATATAATTTCCTTGAAACAGGCAGGCTTTTTGCCAATTTTCTTCCAAGTTTTCTCTTCGGTTCTTAATAAAAAAAAAAATTAAAGAGTCTTACTATTTCTTTGAAGCTTCCCATCTGAGCATTGCCTCCATTCCTACTTCACCTTTTGAGGTCGGCCAAGGTAAGCTACACGGAGTCAATCTCAGGCTAAACTATGATTGGGGAATTTATTGATTGGGGAACCCAGCATTGTCTTAGCATGTTTTGTGACCCAACCTAGTACACTAACTACTATATAATAGTTTAACCCACTGCAGTCTGTTATGCAAAGACCACATCTGTGTTTGATTAACCCAGATTTAACATACTGTATACATAATTACAGCCTAAAACGTTTATGTTCCCTCTGCTCTGCATCACCACAAACCAGTTCTATTTCTACTTAGGAAATCAGTTCAATATTGGAGAGATCCGCATTGCAAAAGGTACCAATTCCAAAAAAAGAGTTGAAAAATTGTTTCCCCCCCCCACCCAGATTTCCTTGAAATTTATTCTTTCCAATTAAGACCATGGCATCTATAACCTCTCAGCCCCGCAAATCATCACGAGAAACTGAAAAACACCCAATCCTCAATTTCCTAGAATCAATAAAAGCAACGACTCCTGTAACCTCCAGATTGCATTTAGGTATCTTTAGCCCTTTTCTATTGGAGAAAGATGATAAAATGACAGCATTCCCCGTTCCTAAATTGCAATTTTCAGGAGCTTCCAGATAGCGAAGTCCACGATGAGCAATACTAGGAGCTGCAATTTAGCAACACGTGGAGAACGCCCGGCAACACTAGCTTCACCCTAGGGATGCCAACGTCAACGTCCATTGCTTTTGGGGCAATGCAAACAGAAGCTATGCCTGCATCCCCCACCCTTCTCGACTGCTGCAAAATTATTCCTCCGTGGGAGGAAAAATGATACGCAGAAATACCCCCCCCCATCCAAACGGAATGGTTTCCTCCATCGCCTTACATCCGGGGCACTTTTTGATAACATACCCTATTCCCGTTTCCATTCGTCCACTTTCCCCCTTCCCCGTTCCCAAAACGTGGAAATACCGCAACGGCCGTCCATCTTGAGCCCTCCCTTCTCCGTACGGGCCAGTTTCAGGGGGGCTCATGAGCGGATGGCTCCCCACGACCACGGATAAAACCGAAGGCCCGGCGCAGCCCTGTAATGCTCACCTTAAGACGGCCACTACCGCCCGGGAAAAAGGAAGGGCAAAGGATTCTGGGTGGCGTATGCGTCACTTCCGAGTCTCCCGAGCTGACGTCATTACTCCGACGAAGCGGACTAGGAAGGGACCGTCGAGAAATTCCCTTACCAAGAATGAAGCGAAGAAGATTTCCAGGGGTCGTGTACCTTTTTATGGGAATGCATATCCGTGGCGGAAGCTGTTATATTGATATTGAATTGATCATTGTTTGCGGTTCTCTGATGAACTCCCTTGCAGTACAGTTTCTAAAGGAAAATTTAAGCTGTAATGAAATCAGGAAAACTGTTAGAAAAATCACACAGTAGTCCTCAGTTACGACCATTTAAAACCACAGACAATGCTACTACCCTTCAGAAAGACCTTGACCATGTATCAGAATGGTCAAACAAGTGGCAACTTCAAATCTCAATCAACAAATGCTCTGTCTTACACATTGGCAAAAAGAATCAGAACACAAAATACAAGCTTGGAGGACGCGACCTTGTAGACGACCCTCATTCTGTCAAGGATCTTGGAGTACTCATATCTAATGATCTAAGTGCCAAAGCCCACTGTAACAACATTGCCAAAAAGGCACTAAGAGTAGTCAACCTAATCCTGCGTAGCTTCTTCTCTGGCAACATTACACTGCTAACTAGAGCATACAAAACATTCGCTAGACCAATTCTCGAATACAGCTCACCTGTCTGGAACCCGCACTGCATATCGGACATTAATACAATTGAGAGAGTCCAAAAATATTTCACGAGAAGAGTCCTTCACTCCTCCACTCGCAACAGAATACCTTATTCCACCAGAGTGATCAATGCCTGGAATTCACTACCTGACTCTGTGGTTTCTTCCCCAAACCCTAAAAACTTTAACCTTAGACTGTCTACTGTAGACCTCACCCCATTCCTAAGAGGTCTGTAAGGGGCGTGCATAAGCGCACCAGCGTGCCTACCGTCCCTGTCCTACTGTCCTATTGTCCTCATCTATCTGTATTCACTTTGATTATGTTTATGTTTATACCTATACCTGCTATCTTGTACATGTTTGACAAACAAATAAATAAATAAATAAATAATTGAGCCCCAAATTTCCGTTGCTGTGAAACAGTTGTTAAGTGAATTTTACTCCATGTTACAACCTTGCTTGCCACAGTTGTTAAGTGAATCACGGCAGCTGTTAAGTTATAACATGGTTAAGTGAATCCATTGTCTTTGCTTGTCAGAGGGTTGCTAGAGGTGATCGCATGATCCCAGGACACTGCAACCGTCATAAGTATGAATCTGTTGCCAAGCGTCTGAATTTCGATCACATGACCATGGAGATGTTGCAATGGTCGTCAGTGTGAAAAATGGGCATAACTCACTTTTTTCAGTGCCGTCGTAACTTTGAATGGTCATTAAATGAACTGTTGTAAATCGAGGACTACCTGTATTGATGTAGAGCAGTGTTTCTCAACCTGGGTGAATTTAACACTTGTGGGCTTCAACTCCCAGAATTCCTCAGCTAACTCTAAACCAGAATATGATTCACTAATCCACAGAAGGCCAGTTAGTGAATCCAACCATCATACATATATGCCATTGCACAAATAACACCATTGCATGCCACTTTTTATCTAAAGTAAATTATTGTACATACTACTATTTGGATCAGGGATGGGTTCCAACTTACCTCGCTGCCGGTTTGCTCCCTCTCGCGGGAGGGAGCAAATCCGGAAAAAAGCAAAACAAAAACAAAGCTGAAAAAAAGATGGCAACTGCATGCACAGTGCCGGAAGTCGGCTTCTGCGCATGCTCAGAAGGGGGGGGGATTTTCAAAAAAAAAATTCATTTTTTTTTAAAAAAATTCAAAAAAAGATGGCGGCCCCCACGGACCGGCACCGACCGATCTGGTTCGGTTACGTCATCATGACATCACCAGCGGGCCGCTACCGGTTCGGGAGAACTGGTCCGAACCGGGAGGAACCCACCCCTGATTTGGATCCAGCCTAAAAATTCTGTGGAAGCTTTTTTAATTACCGTAAATAGTGTTTTAAAAATAGTAGGATAAAAAATAGCTTTAACTAATATATAATCCAGGTAATACTGAAAGTGGCCACATCGGTAGGAAAGCATATGCACTTTACTCCTTAACTATGATTTGTTCCTTCAATTAAGTGCCTTGAAAATCCAATAGAAATATATTTGTATACTTGCCACTATTGCAAATATATTTGTTTTCAGACATGGGCCAATTAACAATCTACCACAAGATGGCGATGTTTGCTATGAATTTGTCATTTTGTCATATGTCTAACAATAAACTTTTGACTTCTGCAGCATTCTCACTTTTCTATTCTAAAAAACAGAAACAATACATTACTTAGATCTGCATTAATTTTACTTCTTCTGATTCATTAAATGTGTACTTTTTTTAAAAGTGCCTTTAGTTGCATTATAGTCAGAAAACACATAATTTCATTAGAAGAATGCCAAGAATGGAATTTTTTTTTTTCCCCTTGACATGGACTAACCATAAACTGCCTTGTTTAGTTTGGCGTTGGTGTGAATCCAACCATGGTGGCCTGTAAGCTGTTTTATGCTTTAATGCGATCTTATGAATCATGATTTATTTAGTGAATAATGGTTGAACTAACCATAGAATTTTGCGGTGCTCAGCTGCTCTGCGTTCTTGTGTGTGTGTGTGTGTGATGCTGTATCATAAAAACCGAACCACAGGCTGCAGGCAGCTGTAATGCAACTTACAGAAATTAAGTGTATTCATTTCCTTGTTTTACACATTCCGCTTCTCCTTGTATTGAACAGCTAATGAATGATATTTAAGCCTCTGTTCTCTGGCCCAGCTCAATTATCCTTAGAGCAGGGGTCCCAAACCGCCAGGTCGTGGCCCTTTATCGGGCCACGGCCTATTCACAACCGTGAGAACTGTGGGCCAATGTGCTCGCGCATGTGGATGCAGCTCAACTTGCAATCGAGCTGCGTGTGCATGCGCACCGGCTCGTCGCTCCCGTGAGTTGAGCTGTGTGTGCGGCCTGGTTCCCCTCTCTTCCCCCAGCTGGGCCGCCAAGCTGCAAAGGTTGGGGACCATTGCCTTAGAGCATTTCTTTTCTCCAAGCCCGTGCTTTCAATTTTTTTTTAAATAAAAATTATCCTTCTATAAATATATTGTTTATATTTTGTACAGCCAGTTTGATTTAGTGATTAAGGCACCCGGAGGCTGTGAGTTCTAGTCCTGCCTTAGGCATGAAAGTCATCTGGGTGACTTTGGGCCAGTCACTCTTTCTCAAACCCAACCCACTTCACAGGATGGTGGTTGTGTTGAAAATAGGAAGAAGGAGAAGTATTAAGTATGTTTGCCACCTTGAATTATTTATAAAAATAATAAAAGCAAGATAAAAATAAATCTTTGCAGTTGCAGACACGTTGATAATAAATGATGGTCCTTTTTAACAGCTTTACCTGAGTTAACGTATCGAAAATAAAGTTGTTGTTGGGAAAATAAGAGAAGGAAGGAGTATTATTTATGTACGTTTGTCTCATTTAGTTACTTATAAAGTAACAAAGGCAGAATAAAAAATCTAATAAATAAATTCATTAAAAAAAAAAGCTTCCAAAGGAGATTATTTTAGACTGGAACCTGGAACCAAATAACACTGTACAATAAATCACAATTGCTTTAGATAAAGAGTGGCATGCAATTTGTATGTGAGGCTGTAGGACAGATAGCTGATCTCAATCTCTGTCTCCCAGAAACCCCCACGGTCTCCATGCCCTGAAGACACTGCCTTGAAGTATCTGGTTTGCTACCTTCAACTGCCAGCAGCTATCTTCTGAGGATGCTTTTTACCTGTGGTCCTCCATGTAACCCTGCTGATGGAGGGAGATAGGGCTCTGACCCCTTGGGCTACCTTACTGGCACTTCAAAGGAAAACCATGAAATAGCAATAGCACTAATATACCTCTTCACAGTGCTTTACAGCCCTCTCTAAGGGGTTTACAGAGTCAGCATATTGCCCCCAACAATCTGGGTCCTCATTTTTACCGACCTCGGAAGGATGGAAGGCTGAGTCAACCTTGACCCGGTCGGGATTGAACTCCTGGCAGTGGGCAGAGTTTATTTGCAATCTAACCACTGTGCCATCAAAGCTCCTAATCTAGAAGAACTTTCTGGAAGTTACCAGGTTAGACAAAGCTAAGTTACTGTTAGGGAGACAAACTCAGAAATCAAATTTCTATTATTCCTCCTCCTCCTCCTCCTCCTCCTCCTCCTCCTCCTCCTCCTCCTCCTCCTCCTCTTCCTCCTCCCTCATCTAGTGACTTCAACCGCCATTATTTGACGCTGTTGTAGTGCATCTTTGATATTGTCTCTATCTTCTTCTGGATCTGCCTCATGCTCTTTTCCATACTCAATTTTCCATACAAATTTCCATACTAAAATGGTGAATTTGTCTGGTTCTCGTAGTACATCCGGTCCTTCTATGGACTTCCCATTGACCCCCCCACCCCCGCTCAAAGGCTCCTACCCCTGGGGGCAAGGTTGCATTTCTAAGAAAAATTAAGCATGCCACTGAATTCACAAAGGGATGATTGACGCAAATCAATCTGTGAACAACACAGCTTTGAGCTCCAGTGAGAATATGTGTTAGCTAACCGAAGTTAATTATCAATCATTTTCAATTCTAAGGGGTGGGCCTGCTCTCCCTGCCTTAGGAGTGGCAGAAGGCAAGCCTTTTCATGTCATCGCTGTATTTGTAGTCCTCTCCGGGATCTGTTTATGTATCTTTTGGGGTTAATTCAGAATTTTGTTTATCGATTCTAGTGGCCGTCCCTCGTTCTCTCTTAGGATCATTTTATAAACTCTCATTTCACTTTGGCAGACCACCAAAAACACCGGGATTCAAGTCACTTAACTAATTGTATTTGAAGCAATCCCAAATTTTGAGTTAAGATTGGGAAGGACACAAATGGTCCTCGACTTACGACCACAATTGAGCCCAACATTTCTGTCACTAAGTGAAACATTTGTTAAGTGAGTTTTGCCCCACATTCTTGCCACAGTTGTTAAGTGAATCACTGCAGTTAAGTGACTCACACGGTTGTTAAGTGAATCTGGTTTCCCCATTGACTTTGCTTGTCAAAAGGTCACAGAAGGGGATCACGTGACCCCGGGACCCCGCAACCGTCATAAATATGAATCAGTTGTCAAGCATTGGAATGTAAATCACGTAACCAAGGGGATGCTGCAATGGTCGCATATATAAAAAACGATCATGTCACTTTTTGCAATGCCGTTGTAACTTCGAACTGTCACTAAATGAACTGTTGTAAGTCGAGAACCACTTGTACCATTCTGAAGACTTATGAGACATTGGACCTACAGGCTTTATTTTGACATATAAACCAAGGTTAATTGTCAGACGAAGCAATGGTGTATTTATTCATGATCTATTGAATGAAAAAGCAATAAATCATGGTTTATAATCAGTAATGGCTGAGTTCACACACAGCAGAGGTGGGTTCCTGCTGGTTCAGATCAGCTCTATAGAACCGGTAGCGGGAATTTCCCCCCGTTCGCCGAACTGGCAGCGATGGCTGGCTGGACACGCCCCTGAACTGGCTTTCTCGGTGCCATCTTGTTTTTTAGATTTGGATTTTTAGCACGCACGCGCCTACGCGGTGCATGAGGAAGCGAACCGGCAGCGAGGTAAGCCAGAACCCACCCCTGACACACAGGTATTCCTCGACTTACAACCATTCGTTGTGACCAGTTATCACAGCACTGAAAAAAAGCAACCTACGACCGGTTCTCACACCTATGACTGCCGAAGCATCCCCACAGGTCACATGAACTAATGAGCCGCGGTGGCGCAGTGGTTAGAGTGCAGTACTGCAGGCTACTTCTGCTGATCACCGGCTGCCAGCAGTTTGGCAGATCGAATCTCACCAGGCTCAAGGAGGTTAACTCAGCCTTCCATCCTTCTGAGGTCGGTAAAAATGAGGACCCAGATTGTTGGGGGCAATTTGCTGACTCTGTAAACCGCTTAGAGAGGGATGTAAAGCACTATGAAGTGGTATATAAGTCTAAGAGCTATTGCTATTTGTTAGATAGTGGGTAGAGATGACAGGAGACAGACTTCCAAAGCAGCTCTTTATTTCAGCTCTTGTATCAGCAACCAGCAAAGAGCAGTCTGACAGCTTGCCCTTTTATAGGGAGCTGTCAGACAGACCAGCCAATAGCGTTTGAGCTTTTTCCCGCTCAAACGCTGGACCTGGTTGGAACCATGTAACACAGTTTAAACAGTTAGAACATAACACCCCTCCCCTCCTGGATGGAGCTGTCCAGCATACGTAATCACGCAGGTAGGCGAGGCGTTTTGGAGCACTACTAGACCTGCGCAATACAGATGGTGGTGAGGCAGC
>QLTV01002667.1:2225651-2239220 GCA_003457575.1 Thermophis baileyi
GGCAGGCAGATGTCTGCCTGGCTGGTTGAAAGTGCTGAAGAAGCTAGTCACAGTTCTCCTGGCCCAAGCCCTCGTCGCCACTGTTAGATAGTGGGTAGAGATGACAGGAGACAGACTTCCAAAGCAGCTCTTTATTTCAGCTCTTGTATCAGCAACCAGCAAAGAGCAGTCTGACAGCTTGCCCTTTTATAGGGAGCTGTCAGACAGACCAGCCAATAGCGTTTGAGCTTTTTCCCGCTCAAACGCTGGACCTGGTTGGAACCATGTAACACAGTTTAAACAGTTAGAACATAACACTATTGCTATTGCTATGATCAGAATTTGGTTGCTTGGCAACCGGCATGTCTTTAAGATGGCAGCAGTGCCGGAGGGTCACGTGATCACTATTTGTGTCCTTCCCAATCAGTTTCTGACACGAAAAGTCAATGAGGGAAGCCGGATTTGCTTAGTGACTGTGTGTTTTGCTTAACAACTATTGTGATTCACTTAACAGCCATGGCAAAAAATGTCATGAAATCAGTTTAACAACTGCCTTGTTTAGCCACGGAATTGTGGCCCAATTGTGGTTGTAAGTCAAGGACTTCTATATCACTTTAAGCCAAAACCTAGCAAACCATATCACAGTTTAAAGAACTACATGAGTTCTGTTGATGTCATGACAAAACAACTTCTTGTCTTCTTGTACATATTTATTCCAACCTGATAAATCAAAACTATCACATGTTTAATCTCCTGGCTTAGCACAATGGTTCAGGGGTGGGTTCTAACGTACCTCACTGCTGGTTCGCTTCCTCCTGCGCCGTGTGGCCACACCTTGTGGGCGCGTGCGCGCATGCACAGTGCCAAAAAATTAAAAAAAATTTTTAAAAAAACCAAGCTGAAAACAAGATGGCAACGCATGTGCAGTGCCGGAAATTCGGCTTCTGCGCATGCGCAGAAGAAAAAAAAAATGGAAAAAAATTCCCCCCCCCAAAAATAAAATTCCAAAAAAATAATTCCAAAAAAAAAGATGGTGCCCATGGACCGGCACTGACAGAACCGGTTCCGTGACATCACCAGCGGGTCGCTACCAGTTCGGGCGAACCGGTCCGAACCGGGAGGAACCCACCTCTGCAATGGTGGGCTTTATCATACGCTCGTTGTGTATAGGTAGTCCTTGACTTACGATTACAATTGAGCCCAAAATGTCTGTTGTTAAGCAAGACATTTGTTAAGTAAGTTTTGCTTCATTTTATGACCTTTCTTGCCCCAATTGTTAAGAGAATCATTGCAGTTGTTAAGTTAATAACACGGTTGTTAAGTGAATATGGCTTCCCCTTTGACTTTCCTTGTCAGAAGGTCGCAAAAGGGGATCACATGACCCTGGGACACTGCAACCATCATAAATACATGCCAGTTGCCAAGCGGCCAAATTCTGATCACGTGACCATGGGGATGCTGCAAAATTCATAAGTGTGCAAAATGGTCATAAGCCACTTTTTTCATCGCCGTTATAACTTCAAACGGTCATTAAACGAATGGTTGTAAGTGGAGGACTACCTGTAGTCTCTTGTTTTGCCCTTCCCTATAGATATATTTATTACATCTATATCCGCCATCTGTGTTTACTGGATTTACCGAGGCTCTTGAAAGTCACAATGGCTGATGTGATGTTCCTTTTTCCCCCAAGGAGGTGTCTGCCTCAAGAGAATTTCATCGACACACCTGAGCACACAGGCACAACAATAGACGAAGCGTCCGATTTGTCAGTTCTCCCTAAATTATTTCAGGAAATTCAAGATCGTTCAAGGAGAGACGGTAAAGCGAAGAGCGTTAGCAAATATCAGGGAAGGCACACCCTTTGCTGGGATGAATCAGGCTTACAGTTCCGCCAATCCAGATTTGAAAAGCTTTTAGAGAGTCCCACTTCCTAGGAACCCCTGAATCCATCTTTCAGAGATCCATGTTAAAGCATGCCCGGCTTGCCTCAACATTACTCGGTATGATTATATAACCTCGCAGGGAAAGTTGAAATAAAAAGGGCGAGTTTATGAATTTAGCATTTTCTCTGAACGTATTCCAACATATTTTCCTCAGAGCTGAGCCTCATGTTTCCATCTACTCCCATCCAGTTCCCTTTCTGTCCAAATTTGGATACCTATTTGCGGTTCGCAAATTAAGGAGGTCCTTTCATTATAGCACGGGTTCGGAGGATTTTGGTGATTTTATTTCTGAATAAAGTAAAAAAAGTGCCCTTCAAGGATCCAATCCAGCCCAAATTAATGATGTCCATTGGGAAATTCCTTACAGTACAGGTAGTCCTCGACTTACGACCACAATTGAGGCCAAAATTTCTGTTTACTAAACATTTGTTAAGTGAGTTTTGTCCTATTTTATAATCTTTCTTGCCTCAATTGTTAAGTGAATCATTGCAGTTGATAAGTTAGTAACATGGTTGTTAAGTGAGTCTGGCTTCCCCATCGATTTTGCTTGTCAAAAGGTTGCAAAAAGTGATCACATGACCATGGGACACAGTAACGGTCATAACTATGAGCCAGTTGCCAAGCATCTGATTTTTGATCACATTTTGATGCTACAAAGGTGGTAAGTTTGAAAAATGGTCATAAGTGACTTTTTTCAGTGCCGTTGTAACTTTGAATGGTCACTAAATGAACTGTTGTAAGTCGAGGACTACCTGTATTTTCAAATCCATGGAGAATATCTTCCCCTTTTCCAGCTGTGTGGCTACCATTCACACATGCTGGGCTAAAATTGGCATCTCTCCTGTCATTGTGCTGATGTACATTTATAGGAACATCATTGTGTATATTGTTGATTATTCAGCCAATACAGATACTCCTCAATTTACAACAATTCGTTTAGTGACCCTTTAAAGTTACAACGGCACTGAAAAAAGTGACTTATGACCGTCTTTCACACTTACAACTGTTGAAGCAGCCCCATGGTCACATGATTAAAATTCAGACACTTAGCAACTGGTTCATAGTTAAGAGCCGCAGTGGCGCAGTGGTTGGAGTGCAGTACTGCAGGCTACTTCTGCTGCCTCCCGGCTGCCTGCAATTTGGCAGTTCGAATCTCACCAGGCTCAAGGTTGACTCAGCCTTCCATCCTTCCGAGGTGGGTAAAATGAAGACCCAGATTGTTGGGGGCAATAGGCTGACTCTGTAAACTGCTTAGAGAGGGCTGTAAAAAGCACTGTAAAGCGGTATATAAGTCTAAGTGCTATTGCTATTGCTATGACGGTTGCAGTGTCCCGGGGTTACGTGATCCTCTTTTGTGACTTTCTGACAAGCAAAGTCAATGGGGAAGCCAGAGTCACTTAACAACCATATTACTAAGTTAACAACTGCAGCGATTCATTTAACAACGGTGGCAAGAGAGATCGTAAAATGGGGCAAAGAAAATCACTTAACGAATGTCTCACTTAGCAACCAAAATTTGAGGCTCAATTGCACTGGTAAGTCAAGGACTACTTCTATTTTTCCATGTTGCAGCTAACAGATCCTGTCAAATTTCTGCTCTCTCCGGCTTTAAAAAAAAAAGGGTTTTGCAGTCAGAATAAGTTTACTTCTGAGCCTGCATAAGCCTCTTGCTGCCCTTTTGAAGACCTCGCTTTATGTCTGTCTGGGGTTATTTGCAGTCAAAGCCAGCCTTCTCTGTCCCCCCCCCCCCATTCATTCCCCAGCCTGTTGCTTCTGGCTGTAAAATTCTTTCTCTCCATCCTTCTGAAAACCAGATTAGGTGGGGTAGGATAGGCGCTTTGCTTGGCAACCAGGCTGCCTAAATCCTCATGTGCTCTTTATTCCTTGTTGTCTGTCTTGGAAGAAAACAAAAACATTGGGAAAGGAGAGAGAGAAAAGGGGGAAACTGCAGCATCTTTGGAGAAATCAATGTTCACTGAAATCAGTTCTAAGACAGTGGGGGGGGGAAATCATCCCCTCTAAATAAAAACTCAGATATTAAAAACTTCCCCACCCTGTTTTTCAGAGTATCCCCAGATTGGACAGCTAAAATTTAACAATTAACAGCTTTTAGCACCATGCTTTTACTGCTTTGGATTATTTAAAGTTTGAAAATAGGTTCATTAACCTTAACACATCTATTTTCAAGTTCTAATTATTTCAGATTATAAAAGCCCAAAGCATACAACTATGCAGTTGTTAACCAGAGAATCTTAATATTTTAGAATTTGCTTTTGGGTTCATCCGGCCCAACCACCTGCTCAGTATAGGGAATAGAGTCAGAATACATTAATAATTAGAAAATGTATTGATATATAGAAATTCTGGTGGGTTATTTGTCTCAGTTGAAAATGACTTGATAGTACATAATCAATCAATCAATTTGAGGAATTGGGGGAATGCTGTGATGGTCGTAAGTGTGAGGACTGGCTGTAAGCCACTTTTTTCAGTGCTGATGTAACTTCGGATGGTCACTAAACAAATGGTTGTAAGTCAGAGAGAGAGAGAGAGTGAGAGAGAGATACAGATTAGAGATAGATAGATAGATAGATAGATAGATAGATAGATAGATAGATAGATAGATAGATAGATAGATAGATAGATGATATATATATATAGAGAGAGATAGAGAGAGAGAGAGAGAGAAAGAGATAGAGATGAGAGATAAGAGATTGAGAGATAGAGATAGAGATGATAGAGATATTTTAGATAGATAGATGATAGATAGAGAGATAGAGAGAGATAGATGATAGAGAGATAGAGATAGAGAGATAGAGATAGAGATGATAGATAGATTAGATAGATAGATAGATAGATAGATATATAGATAGATAGATAGATAGATAGATAGATAGATGATATATATATATAGAGAGAGATAGAGAGAGAGAGAGAGAGAAAGAGATAGAGATGAGAGATAAGAGATTGAGAGATAGAGATAGAGATGATAGAGATATTTTAGATAGATAGATGATAGATAGAGAGATAGAGAGAGATAGATGATAGAGAGATAGAGATAGAGAGATAGAGATAGAGATGATAGATAGATAGAGATATTTAGAAATTAGATAATTAGAAAATGTATTGATATATAGAAATTCTGGTGGGTTATTTGTCTCTGTTGAAAATGACTTGATAGTACATAATCAATCAATCAATTTGAGTACAGATAAAAGTCAGTAATCAACCATGGCCAATCCCCTAGTTGGGACCAGAAGTTGTTAAACAAGACAGTTGTTGAGTAGGTCACACCCAATTTTACAACCTTTTTTTTGCCATGGTTGTTAAGTAAATCACTGCAGTTGTTAAATGAGTCATGCAGTAATTAAGTGAATCCAGCTTCCCCCATTGACTTTGCTTGTTGGAAGCCAGCTGGGAAAGTCACAAATGGTGATCCCATCACCCCAGGACACAGCAGCCATCGTAAATAAACGCCCATGGCCAAGCGCCAGAATTTTGATCATGTGACTATGGGGGAATGCTATGACGGTCGTAAGTGTGAGGACTGGCTGTAAGCCACTTTTTTCAGTGCTGATGTAACTTCAGATGGTCACTAAACAAATGGTTGTAAGTCAGAGAGAGAGAGAGAGAAAGAGAGAGAGAGATACAGATTAGAGAGAGAGAAAGAGAGAGAGAAAGAGAGAGAGAGAGAGATATGGTAGAGAGATAGAGATAGAGATGATAGATAGAGATTGAGAGAGATAGAGATGATAGAGATATTTTAAATAGATAGATAGATAGATAGATAGATAGATAGATAGATAGATAGATAGATAGATACGTAGGTAGATAGATAGATAGATAGATAGATAGATAGATAGATAGATAGATAGATAGATAGATAGATAGATAGATAGATAGATAGATAGATGATAGATAGATAGATAGATAGATGATGGAGATGGAGAGGGAGATAGATAGATATAGAAGAAAGAAAGAAAGAAAGAAAGAAAGAAAGAAAGAAAGAAAGAAAGAAAAAGAAAGAAAAAGGAAGAAAGAAAGGAAGGAAGGAAAGAAAGAAGGAAGGGAAAGTCAACATGGTGATTGTGAATGTGACATCAAATCTCTGCCAATTGTGAATGTGAATTTGTAAAAAAGGGTTGGAACTTCAACGATGTGGTTGCAAGTCCCAACTTTTCTGGGCAATCTTGACAAATGTCCCTGGTAGTGACTATCTTGACAGGGATGTCCAGTCTTTCTCAGAACTCATATTCCCAACAACAAAGTAACAACAAAAAATTAAGAAAGGAGACATGCCTTTTTTTCCCCTACTGCAGCGGTTCTCAACCTGTGGGTCGCGACCCCTTTGGGGGTCGAACGACCATTTCACAGGGGTCGCTGCGCGTGTTAGCCCGCCATTTTGGTGCCACCGTCACTGCAGGGATGAAAAGCTCCCGGTTCGGCCGTGCTGCGGGTCGCCGGACAGCTGGTAGCCCGGACGCTGCCATTTGGGTTCTTCTACCCTCTGCGCATGTGCAGAATGCTTTGCGCATGCGCAGAGGGTAAAAGATCCCAAATGGCGGTGTCTGGGCGAAGTCTCCTGCTTCCACGCTTACCGGCTGTCCGGCGACCCGCAGGCAAGGTCGAACCGGGAGCATTTCACCCCTGCAGTGACGGTGGCACCAAGATGGCGGGCTAACGCGCGCGGCGACCCCTGTGAAATGGTCGTGGATCTATGTCTGTGTAGGAAAAAATGAATTTGAGTTGCAATTTCTCTTTAATATACAGTAGGAAGTCCATGACATATGAACCAGGGGTGGGTTCTAACTTACCTCGCTGCCAGTTCACTTCCTCCCGCGCCATGTGGCTGCGCCTCGTGGGCGCACGCACGCACGTGCATGCGCAATGCAAAACAAATAAAAAAAATCCCCCCCCCAGAAAAAGCTGAAAACAAGATGGCGACGCATGCACAGTGCCGGAAACTTGGCTTCTGCGCATGCGCAGAAGAAAAAAAAAAAACCGGAAAAAATTCAACCCCCCCCCCCCCCCCCTCCCCCAAACAAAAAGAAAAATACTTTTTATAAAAAAAATGAAAAAAAAATGCAAAAAAAAAGATGGCGGCACCCACGGACCGGCACCGACCGAACCGGATCCGTGACGTCATCGTGACGTCACCAGTGGGTCGCTACCAGTTCGGGCGAACCGGTCTCAACCGGGAGGAACCCACCTCTGATATGAACGTAATAGAGCCTGCCCATTACGGTTGTATGTCATGATGGTCATAAAACAGTCACATGACTAAACTGATTGTACAATTTAAATTTTTTGTTAGGTGAATGCCATGGCTGTTAAACAAACCAATGGTTCACCATGGGTGTAGTTTTGCCAAAAACTGAAGTAAACGCTGGTTTTGGGTAAAGCTGTCATAAAATGCGGGATGTTGACAATGGCTGTAAATGTGACCATCTTGCTGAGTATCTGAAGTTTAGTCACATGAATGTGGAGGAGCCCAACCGTGAGAACTTTGAAACTTGGTCATAGGTCCTCTTTTTCAGGTTGGTCATAGTTTTGAGCGGTCACTAAGTGAGCAGGTCATACGTCGAGGACTACCTGTATCCGGATTGACTTAGGTTTACCCTTTGAGATAAAATAGGGTTCTTCAAACATGGTTTATTGGTACAACACAACTGGCTGGACTCTTACGTCATACCAAACTGTAAATCTCGGTCAAGAAAGCCAGCGGGTTGGAATCACAAAAAGCTGAAACAAGGCAATGGTTTCATGCAACATTTAGTGTAATGCAAGTAGTCCTTGCTTAATGACTGCCCTGTTTAGTGGCCATTCGAACTTATACGGCATTGAAAAAATAGTTTTGGTTGCCACGATATAAAAAAGATGTTGAGACTCTAGAAAGGGTGCAGAGAAGAGCAACAAAGATGATTAGGGGACTGGAGGCTAAAACATATGAAGAACGGTTGCAGGAATTGGGTATGTCTAGTTTTAAAGAAAAGAAGGACTAGGGCTGACATGATAGCAGTCTTCCAATATTTGAGGGGCTGCCACAAAAAAGAGGGGGTCAACCTCTTCTCCAAAGCACCTGAAGGCAGGACAAGAAGCAACGGATGGAAACTAATCAAGGAGAGATCCAACCTAGAACTAAGGAGAAACTCCCTAACAGTGAGGACAATTAACCAGTGGAACAGCTTGCCTTCAGAAGTTGTGGGTGCTCCATCACTGGAGGTTTTTAAAAAGAGACTGGACAGCCACTTATCTGAAATGGTATAGGGCAGTGATGGCGAACCATTTTTTCCTCGGGTGCCGAAAGCGCGTGCATGCGTGCCCACACCCATAATTCAATGCCCCCTGCGCCCCACCCCCTTATGCATGCGCACGTGGCCCCCCGCGCTGCCCTGCCCCCCGTGCATGACTCCCCCGTTTCCCGACTTCTGGTGGGCCCGGTAGGCCCGTTTTTCGCCCTCCCCAGGCTCCAGAGGCTTTCTTGGAGCCTGGGGAGGGTGAAAATGCCCTCCCCCGCCCCCCCGGAGGCCCTCCAGAGGCCAAAAACACCCTCCCAGAGCCTCCGCGCAAGCCGAAAATCAGCTGACCAGCGCGTACATGCGCGCTGGAGCTGAGCTAGGGCAACGGCTCGTGTGCCGGCAGATATGGCTCCGTGTGCCACCTGCGGCACACGTGCCATAGGTTCGCCATCACGGGTATAGGGTTTCCTGCTCGGGCAGAGGGTTGGACTGGAAGACCTCCATGGTCCCTTCCAACTCTGTTATTCTGTCAGTTTTGCAATCACTCCTAGAACCCGTGACTGTTGCTGTGTCCCCGCACTCACATGAGTGTGATTTAGGTGCTTTGACCGTGTTTGTCAGGGTCGCAACATTCCTCAGTCATGGGATCACCATTTGCAATCTTCACAGATGGCTTCGGATGAGCAGATCAACGGAGAAGCCGGCAGGAAGTCGCCAGTCATGGTCACATGAGGGGCTTAAAGACTGTGGGTGATTTAATGATTTTTAGAGGAACTAACGTCGGAAGTCAAGCACGGTCACATGATGTCTCACTTAATGACTATGGCATTTAGTGACTGAGCTGTCTTCACAAACGTCCCTGGCAGTGATCTTCCCAGCTGCCTTCTGACAAAAAAAAGTCAATGGGGGGCACAATGGATTTGCTTAACAACCGTATGATTCACTTAACGACTGAAGTGATTAGCTTAACAACCGTGACCCAAAGGTGGAAAAACTCACTTTAAAATGTCTTGCTTAGCAATGGAAATGTTGGGCTCAATTGTGGTCATAAGTTGAGGACTATATGTATTTGGAGACGTATTTTCTCAGGTAATAGCCCATAAAAGTGATATCTGAAAGCAATCACTTTCGGAAGTTGCATTCCCAGGTTCAGACATCAGCAGAAATGCATCATAAGGGGGTCCTTTTCCAATTTCCCTTTCTGTCCACTGTCCCCCCAATTTAATCAGCGTTCTCTCTAAGCCCCTCTTTCTGATCTCCATCTTCAGTGTTCACTGGAGTACAGTATTTTTTTTTTGAAAAGACTGAAACTTCTTCATATGTTTTACCCGGAAGAAATTGAGGTTGCTATTCCATTAGAAGAATTTTTTAAAAAACCTTTTGCAGCCTTACAGCTCAGTGTCAGAAACCTGATATCCTATAACGCAATTCCCCAACAAACATGGCAAGAAAAGGTGTGGGGCTATTCCTCCCACACTTTCTAAGTAGAATTTAATTGGCTTGCAAATGAACAAGAATGGAAGTAACCATGTCATAAATAGCATTGAAAGGCCCTGTTGAAAGCAGGTTCCCTTGCTGGAAAAAAGAATCCACATCAATGGAAACCACGTGTGTCAGAAACCAGGTCTCCAGTATTGTGATGGATGGATGAAAAGCAGGGGTGAAATGCTACCGGTTCGGACCGGCTCGGGATAACTGTTAGCGGACATGTGGCCTGGTTCGCCAAACCGGTAGCAACGGCTGGCTGGCCACGCCCCCGAACCGGTCCCCCGGTTGCCACTCGCTCGCCCTGAAAGCGTATGTCCCGGGGCTTGGCAGGGGGCTGTGCCGGGAGGAAAGTGAGGGCAGGGCGGGGAGAAGCAGCGTCTGCAGACTGGCTCCTTTGCTCAGGGTGACCCTAGCGCTCCCCTGCCCTCGCCACCAGCGGAGGGAGGCTCCGACCTCAGCGTTCTACAGGGGAGCCGCCAGAGCCGGGCACAGCCTGCGCTTGATGGGCAAGGACGCGAGTCCACACTGGAAGAGGGCTGCGGGAGATGCTGGAGCGAGCGTGCTGCTCTCGGCTGCCTGCTGCCACAGCTGCTCCTGGATGCCGCCTGCCACCCGCTCGCCTCCCTCCTCAGTCCGCGGTGCCTGCGCTCTGGTCCTATCCCGGCCAGCCTGATGTCATGCTGGAGCGCCAGCAGTCCAATGCGGTGCACATGTGCAGCAGCCATGGGACATCCTCTTGCCGTCCCGGAGTGCTGCTGCCGCCGCTGCCGCTCTCAGCCCTATAGCAGCAGCAGCAGAAGGTAAAGCCGACGCTGGCAGTGGGGGGGGGAGGAAGACCCACTGCGCTTGTCCGAGGAGCCACTTCGGAGGGACATGGTGAGGCTCGCTCGCCTTTTGGGCGAGTCCGACGCGCATCCAGCCTGCGGTACCATCCCGAAAATGAAGCTTGCTTCCTCTTTCTCGGACGCAGCGAAAGGGTCTGGGCTCGGCGACGTAATTCGAGCTGCCCACCGACCCACGTGCACGCGGGGGGGCGGGGCTCGGAGGAAGCAGCCGCGTCGGTGGCAGCGGCAATGGCACCTCGCCCTGAGGCGCCGTGGCCAGGTCCTAGCGCTCGAGAGGCTCCGTTCCACAGGCCGGATGCGCGTCGGACTCGCCAAAGCTGCTTTTATCTCGGACTTTTTCTCTCCGGGATGCGGCGGGTGAGAGAAAAAGAGCAGAACGGAGCCCGGAAGGCTGCCGAGCGAAGAGCCGGAGAAGCCCGGTGGGTTCCTCTGCGGGGCTGCGCCCACCTGCGAGGCTTGTGGTGGGGGGTTTACCTTCCCACGAGGCTGCTAGCCCCTAACCTGGGGAAACACCAGCTGATTGTCGTAACTTTTTTAAAACTTTTTTTAGTTAAAAATGCTAAAAAACATTTTTTTAAAAATTGGCCATGCCCACCCAGTCACATGACCCCCACCAAGCCATGCCCACTAAGCCACGCCCACAGAACCGGTAGCAAAAAAATTACATTTCACCAGTGATGAAAAGCCATTGTTAGGAACACTACCAGGGTTGAGGTGATCTTGACAAAAATCCTGGTTGGATTTCCACATACAGGATTTTCCCTTCCCTCTATCTTCCTTCCTTCCTCCCTTCCTTCCTTCCTTCCTTCCTTCCTTCCTTCCTTCCTTCCTTCCTTCCTTCCTTCCTTCCTTCCTTCCTTCCTTCCTTCCTTCCTTCTCTTTTGTGCCCTCTCCTTCTTCTTTTTCTCCCTCTTTCCCTCTCTTTCCCTGCCTCCTGTCTGTGTGTCTAATTTTCTTTTTCTTTCTTCTTTTTCTTTCTTCTTTTTCTTTCTTTCTTTTTCTTTCTTTCTTTTTCTTCCTTTCTCTCTCTCTCTCTCTCTTTTTTTCTTCTTTTTTTCTTTTTTTCTTTCTTTCTTTCTTTTATTATTTTATTTGTATTAAGGTTGAGTTTCCTGCCCCACCTCAAAAAAAACTGTATCTAATCTTTCTTTCTTTCTTTCTTTCTTTCTTTCTTTCTTTCTTTCTTTCTTTCTTCTTTCTTCTTTCTTCTTTCTTCTTTCTTTCTTTCTTTTTCTTTCTTTCTCTTTCTTTTTTCTTTCTTCTTTCTTCTTTCTTTCTTTTTCTTTCTTTTTCTTTCTTTCCTCTTTCTTTCTCTTTCCTTCCTTCCTTCCTTTCTTTTCCTTCCTTCTCTCTCCTCTCCTCCCTTGCTTTTCCTTCTAGCCTCTCCTTCTCTTCCCTCCCCCCATCCCCTCTTTCTTTCCCTGTCCCCTCTGCCCCAATCTTTTATTTCTCTCTTTCTTTCAACTTTTAAGAAAAACCAGAAGAACCTTGCTCAAAGCTAATCTAGTTGAATGGCACCAACATTATCTTCAGGGACAGGAGTGTGATAACCCAGTCTCTTTTAGATTCCCTTGCAGCTGGATGACCTTGGCTAAGCGGGGCAGTGGGGCAGCTTGTACTTGGACGGAGATAACCAAGGAATCTCAGGCTAAGATGGAAAGTTCAAAGAAATGCCCCAGAAGAGGGCAACAGGAACCTTCACACCCCCCCCAATACTACTGGTAAAAAAAGTAGTAGAGTCATTCCTCGACTTACGACCATAATTGAGCCCAAAATTTCTGTTGCTAAGTGAGACATTTGTTAAGTGAGTTTTGCCCCATTTTACGACTTTTCTTGCCACCATTGTTAAAGGAATCACTGCCGTTGTTAAGTTAGTGGCACGGTTGTTAAGTGAATCCAGCTCCCCCGTTGACTTGGCTTCTTTGCATCACAAAAAGATGATCACGTGACCTTGCAACGGTCATAAATATGAGTCAGTCGCCAAGCAGCTGAATTTTGACCACGTGACCACGTGGGACGCTGCAACTGTCAAAACTGTGAAAAACGGTCATAAGTCACTTATTTCATTGGCCGTTGTAACTTTGAACGGACACTAAATGAATGAATGTAAGTTGAAGACTACCTGTGCAGCTGTCTAAACGGGTGGCCATCATCACATCTGGCACCAGCAAAGCCCCTCTCCCTCAAGGATAACTTTAGAACAGGTTAACTGTTCTAAAAGACTTTGGGCCACCTGCAAAACCAAACTCAAATTCCAGCCTGGCATCTCTCCTCTCCGAAGCGCCTCCGGATCGGGAGTTCAGGTTACGACCTCTGCTCTGTTTCTTTCAGCCAAGTTGGGTGTGGAAGCCCTCCATGGAGGAGAAGAGGAAGGGGAAGGGGAAGGGAAAAGACCTCTTGGTTGTCCCAAAGGTGATTTTTTTTTTCCCAAGAGGCAACTGGACTTTCTGGTTTTTCTTCGAAGACGTTTCACTTCTCATCCAAGAAGCTTCATCAGCTCTGAAGACAAGTTGCCTCTTGGAAAAAAGAAAAAAAAGAAAGCACCTTTGGGACAACCATGTCCTGGGTGATTGAGAATCTCCGTAGACAGACCCACAGGTTGTTTTTTTTGCCACCTGGACTAGGGTGAAGTTCCCTCCTTGGCTGTTGAGAAGCAGAAGGCCAGCGGTCTTGGACTACACCACAAGGACGTTGTACCAAACGACAACGCCACTCTGAAAATATGGAGCCTGAGTTCACTGCAGGGATGGGACCGCCTCACTTCCACCAACCAAAGCCCTCTTAAGATCTCTTAAGGTGGATAAGATGGACCTTCATCTGAAGATCTCTAAGCTTCAGATGAAAGTCCGTCTTATCCACCTTTCCCAGTAGATCCCCAACAAGTCGCCCGGGGGCACCTCCCCTCCTGCAAGCAACCCCCCAGAGACCCCCTGCTTCTTGTGTGTGTGTGTGTGTGTGTGTGTGTGTGTGTGTGTGTGTGTGTAAGGGGCTGATCTCGCCTTCCCGTCTCACGCCCCCCGCCCGGCGCCCAGCCCGGTTCTCCCCCCCCCCTCCCGCCGGTGGGTGTGTCGCCGCTTC
>QLTV01002667.1:2239761-2257519 GCA_003457575.1 Thermophis baileyi
CGTCCCGGGAGAGCTGCGGGGTCGCGGAGCCGGCGGAGGAGCGCAGCGGGGAAAGATCCGCGTGTCCTCGGATGCCCCCCCCCCGCCCGGCCAGGCTGGAGGTGGGGGGGGGGAGACAGACGGTGAGCCACGGTTAATTGGGAAGGTTTCCCGGTTAGGTCGGACCCCAGCCTGGGCTCTCTCTCCCTTCGCGGGTCCTCCGAAAGGGTCGCCAGTCCCCAGCCAGGCACCCGGTGGGCGCGGAAGGGGGGGAAGGCAAGGCGGATCGAGGCTTCTGTGGATGAGTCCCCGCTTGATCACAACTTGAAGCTATTTTCCCAGACAAGGGATCCTTTGGGGGGTCGGGTTGGGGGAGATGGAGGGGGATTGAGGAGGGCAGGGTGACTGTTAATCTAGGGGGAAGAGGGGCGCGCGATGCACGTGAGAACGCGAGCCAACCCGGGTTTGATAATCGGGCGAACGAATCGCCCGGAGAACGGCGGCTTGGATGGAGCCTTTTGCGTAAAATCTACCCGCCCGGACCCACTCCCGGGAAATCCCTTCCTTAGAAAAGTGGAAGTGGAACTTTTTCTGCAACTTTGGCGAGGAAAGGTTTGCAAGGTTTGATGTTGTTGTTGTTGTTGTTGTTTTTAAAGAGTTTGCAGCCACGTGTCCTTGGTGTGCAATTTATACAGTACTGTCCGGACTCCCCCTGCAAACCCTCGGTGGGGTTTTTGTATCGCTTTTTGCCCGAAAACGGGACTTCAAAGGCTGCGATTCTGTATCCCGTCTTGGGAGTTAACAGTCATTGAATGCACTGGCTGTGCACGTGTCACTAAAGCCCCGGTCTAACCACGCTTTATGGAAGTAACCCACTATAGAGTGGAAACTTCAGTAGTTGCGCTAAGACACAAGCAAGCAAATCGTACGATGTGACGTGAAGCAGAATGATAGGATAGGATCGCTTCTAAATATAGGGCAACTCTATCGGTGGTCTTATTTTAGTCAGGTGTTTGATGACGTTCGCTGATTCCGCTTTTGATTTATAGTCATAGATTCACGATTTCAAACACTTGAAGACGTGTTAGCTTAACTAAAGCTAGAAAGGGAAGATGCTCAAAGTGTAGCAAAAGTGTGGTTTACGCTGCTTTGGAGGAGGCATTTCAATTGCATTGTCAACGATAGCAAACCAAATGTGAGTGATGCCTCATTTTTAAAATTGTCTTACGGCGCAAACTCATCTTGAATTCAGTGGTCTGATCAATACGTTCCCCTGGTGTTTTTCTTTCCCCAATGGAATTCATCCATCCATCCATTCTTTCATCCATTCCTTCCATTCATTCTCTGCAGATCCTCAGAAGTGCATGGTTATTGGCAAAGGTGCCAGTGGCTTACGCAAAAGTCAGAATTTTGGAGAGCTGTGGGCCAGATTTCCAACGCATGCCATTTCTCAATGTTTTTTTGCTTGTGTAGGGCTTGGTCAGTTGAACAAATTCTGCAATTGATGGTCTTGCACAGAGGTCTTCAAACTTGGCAACTTTAAGACTTGTGGACTTCAACTTCCAGAATTCTCCAGCCAGCTATGCTGGCTGGAGAATTCTGAGAGTTGAAGTCCACAAGTCTTAAAGTTGCTAAGTTTGGGGACTCCTGGTCTTACACATCATAGCTGCCACGTTATAACATTGGTGCCATAAACCATGGTTTAAATGAAGCTGAGTTTCTGAGTTATTGAGATGAGGGTGAATTCCTTTGCCAATTGAGCTTAACACAGGGGTGTCAAACTCAAGGCCCGGAGGCCAGATCCGGCCCACGGGCCTGCCCAGAAAACAGCAAAGGACCGGCCTGCGGTGCCTCTGCCAGCAAAAACAGAGCTCGGGAGAGCCACGGCTGGCCCTCGCAAACTCCGCTTTTGCTGGCAGAAGGTTGCAGGAGGCTGTCGCAGCCGAAAACGGAGCTCGCGAGGACCATGGCCAGCCCTCCCGAGCTCCGTTTTCACTGGCAGAGGGTTGCAGGAGGCCGTCGCAGCTGAAAATGGAGCTCGGGAGCCCGTTTTTGCTGGCAGAGTGTTGGGCCACCACCGGTGCCCCCGACACGAGGGACGTTGAGCTGGCCACGCCCACCCTGGCCACACCCCCGGCTCCCCTGAAGTCAAACACAACCCTGATGCGTTCCTCAATGAAATCGAGTTTGACACCCCTGGCCTAACACGTCTTCCCTTGGGGTTTTATTAGGAATGCA
Organism: Thermophis baileyi; assembly: GCA_003457575.1. NCBI lineage: Eukaryota > Metazoa > Chordata > Lepidosauria > Squamata > Dipsadidae > Thermophis > Thermophis baileyi. The sequence continues at coordinate 2,241,979 of QLTV01002667.1, forward strand.
CTGATTTAGGCTGTTGCTTAACTTTACCTAAAGTACTGCCCCAGGGAATAAGTGTACTTCATATGTCATTGGTGAATCCTTCTATTGGCCTCATTACAGATAGTCCTTGACTTACAAGAGTTCATTTAGTGACTGTTCAAAGTTACCACGGCACTGCAAAAAAGTGATTTATGACCGTTTTTCACAACCTTTGCAGCGTCCCCGTGATCATGTGATCAAAATTCAGATGCTTGGCAACTGACTCGTATTTATGACCGTCGCTGTGTGACGTGATCCCCTTTTTGGCGACCTTCTGACAAGCCAAGTCAATGGGGAAGCCGGATTCATTTAACAACCGGGTTACTCATTTATCAGCTGCAGTGAGTCACTTAGCAACTATGACAAGAAAGGTCGTAAAATGAGGCAAAACTCACTTAACCAATGTCTCACTTAACAACAGAAATTTTGGGCTCCGTTCTGGTGGAGGATTACCTGTACTCTTGGGATTTTTGCGAGAACTTTGGAGAAGTCACCTTCAGGAAAGATTGTCTCTTCTGACGTGGGTTGAGTCTAGGCTGTTCAACAGGTTTTACTACAAGGGGTAGGAGAGCAACAGAAAATCCAGTTGCCACTATAGATAGTGTAATAACCCTTAATTGCAGTTGTATATTGCTATTTCAGCTTCTGTTATCTATTTGCAAATTAAGCTGAAGTTTTTGTAATGTCGCTACTCGCTACCACACACAGCTGCAAGTGTAGACCTGTTCCACCTCTGCTCCTCTTACGGGGGGGGGGGGAATGTGATGCTTCTCAGGCTCAAAGTCACAAAAAAGGCCGTGTTTGACTTTTGCTCCAAAGGAGGAGAACTGGCATGGGTCACAAGCAAATCTGTCTAGGTCAGGGTTTCAAACTCGATTTCATTGAAGGCCGCATCAGGGTTAAATTTGACCTTGGGGGGCTGGGTGGGCGTGGCCAGCTCGACGTCACTTGTGTTGGGGGCGCCTATGGTGGCCTGAGCGCCTTGCCAGTGAAAACGGAGCTCGGGAAGGCCTCGCTGGCAGAGGCACCGCAGGCCGGTCCTTTGCTGTTTCCAGGGTGGCTCAGCTGACCAGATCTAAGCACTCTACAGGCTGGATCTGACCCACGGGTCTTGAGTTTGACACCCCTGGTCTAGGTGAATCAAATGTTCCTAACATAATATATAATCAATAATATAGCAATAGCAATAGCAATAGCACTTAGACTTATATACCGCTTTACAGTGCTTTTACAGCCCTCTCTAAGCGGTTCACAGAGTCAGCGTATTGCCCCTAACAATCTGGCTCCTCATTTTACCCACCTCGGAAGGATGGAAGGCTGAGTCAACCTTGAGCCGGTGAGATTTGAACCGCCGAACTGCAGCTAGCAGTCAGCTGAAGTAGCCTGCAGTACTGCACTCTAACCACTGCGCCACCTCGGCTCTTTTAATATATTATATTTAATATAATATTATTGAGTACAGATAGTCCTCGACTTACAACAGTTTGTGATGGTTCAAAGTTACAGTGGCACTGAAAAAAGTGACTTATGACCATTTTTCACACTTATGACCGTTGCAGCGATCCCCATGCTCACGTGATTTACATTCGAATGCTTGACAACTGACTCATATTTATGACGGTTGCAGTGTCCCGGGGTCATGTGATCCTCTTTTGAGACCTTCTGACGAGCAAAGTCAATGGGGGAAACCAGATTCACTTAACAACCGTGTGACTAATTTAACAACTGCAGTGATTCACTTAATAAATGTGGCAAGAAAAGTCGTAAAATGGGGCAAAACTCACTTAACAAATTTCTCACTTAGGAGCAAATTGTGGTCGTAAGTTGAGAACTATCTGTATATAGTATAATTAATGGTATAATATAATATTGAGTATAATCAATAGAGGTAGTCCTCAACTTACAACAATTTGCTTAGTGACCGAAGTTACAAAGGCACTGAAAAAAGTGACTTATGACCATTTTTCACACATATGACGATTGCAGCACTACCATGGTAATGTGATCAAAATTTGGACACTTGGCATCTGGCTCATATTGCACTGTCCCAGTGGTGGGTTGCTCCCGGTTTGGCCCGGTTCTACAAACCGGTAGCGTCTGCGGGAGGCTCCGCCTATCCGCCCGGGACATGCGCAGAAGCGTCACGCGAATGCGCGCGCGCTCACGAGTGAACCAATAGCGATGGGGTTTAGAACCCACTACTGCACTGTCCCAGGGTCATGTGATCCCCTTTTGTGATCTTCTGACAAGCCAAGTCAATGAGGAAGCCAGATTCACTTAACAACCGTGTTACTAACTGAATAACTGCAGTGATTCACTTAATAACTGTGGCAAAACTCACTTTGAATAAATGATTGTTACTCAAGGACTACCTGTACATGCCATTATTTCCCCCCTTCCCCCCTCCCCCCCCAAATCACTTCTGTACACTCTGCCTCCCTTCTGCAAGTCTTGTGGCCTGTGGTATTCCAGGACACAATTGTACAAAGTCTGCATGCAATTTGCAAGTGTGTGTTTGGCACCATGCTAAGGATGGCCCACAGTCGTCTGGCTTGTACGCATTTGGAACAAGCAGGCAATCGGCCGAATCCCCATAGGATGTATTTGCACAACACAACTTCCTTAAATATCTAGCATGCTGTCTGATATGCTAAATTTAGTTAGGGTGAATTTCCCATTATATTAGCTTCTGTTTCCAAATATTAGGCAAACACAACATATGGGTTGATTGAATCACCAAGGAAAATGAGTTGCATAAATGCTGTCAGGCAACACACTAAAAAAAAAAAAAAAAGGCAAGGCTTTGTGCAATCTCAACTCCATCTGGACTTTTTAATTCCTTCTGACACCCTGGTTTTTGGACCTTCGGCATACCACTCAAGGTGAAATTGTCCCCTCCCCCAAATATTGTGTTTCCCCCGAAAAGTTGTGCCCTCTTGAGCTGCAGAACCACTGAAGTTACAACAATCTTGAACATATTCCTGCCCCTCTCAAAAGCCTTCAAGGTTACTGGAGGAGAAATCAATAACAGAGAACTTCCACAAAATACAAGCTAGTCCTCAACTTACAACCGTTGTTTTAGTGGCCATTCAAAGTTAGAACAGCGCAGAAAACATGACTAACAACCAGTCCTCATACTTACAATGGTCGCAACATCCCTATGGCCATGTGGGCGTTTCTCTCTCTCCCTCCCTCCCTCCCTCCCTCCCTCCCCCTCTGAAAACAACAAAACTTCCACTGGAGAGATTTGGAAATATTATAGCACATAAGGACAGGAAGGTAGTGGTTAAAATGCTAGACCAGTCTCTCTCTCTCTCTCTCTCTTGTCATTTTTCCTGCAAATTGCTTCTGCGGTTTTGCCCAACCACAGTAAGATTACTGTTATCTGAAAGACTGTTTCCTCAAAATTGAGTTATTATTTCTTGGACTCTTGTTGGCTGTTAATGAAGTTGAATTAACAGCTGGTGTTCAGAAAAGACTGATTTAAACTGTATTTGTGTTTGAACGACTACTAAGAAAGCTTATTAGTAGTCCTTAATTAGTAAACTAAGGTTGGTACAGACTTTGTGTGTGTTGCGTTCTTTGGGGTCCGTAGCTGGGGCAGAACACCTTCCCAGCTGGCTTCTGAAAAGCAAGGTCAATGAGGCAAGCCAGATCCATTTAACGACTGTGTGATTCATTTAAGAATTGCAGTGATTCACTTAACAAATCCAAAAGGCTCATAAAATTGGGCATGGCTCACTTAACAGCCACCTTGCTTAGCAACAGAAATTTGTGTCCCGATTATGGTTGTAAGCCAAGGACAACCTGTATTGAATAACCTCCTACAAATACCTCTTTTGGTCATGGACATGCACTTGTGAGCCACTCTTGTGGTGTCACAATTCAAGTGCAAGGGCACTGGTCAGTCCAGAACCAGCTTCTGTTTCGTGTGCATGCCAGTATCCACCCTGTTCCAACTTTGCAACTTGCAAGCATACGAGAACAAAAACAGTACCTGTGAGAGGGACCTTGGAGTCCTAGTGGATAATCACTTAAACGTGAGCCAGCAGTGTGTGGCAGCAGCCAAAAAAGCTAATACAATCCTTGGTTGTATAAACAGAGGCATAGAATCGAAATCATGTGAAGTATTTAATACCGCTTTATAAATCCTTAGTAAGGCCATACCTGGAATACTGCATCCAGTTTTGGTCACCACATTACAAAAAAGATGTTGAGACTTTGGAAAAAGTGCAAAGAAGAGCAACTAAGATGACAAAAACATATGAAGAACGGTTGCAGGAATTGGGTATGGCCAGTCTAAAGAAAAGAAGGACTAGGAGTGACATGATAGCAATATTCCAGTATTTGAGGGGCTGCCACAAAGAAGAGGGGGTCAACTTATTTTCCAAAGCACCAGAGGGCAGGACAAGAAACAATGAATGGAAACTAATCAAGGACAGAAGCAACTTGGAATGAAGGAGTAACTTCCTAACAATGAGGATGATTAACCAGTAGAACAGCTTGCCTTCAGAAGTTGTGGGTCCTTCATCACTGGAGGGTTTTAAGAAAAGAGTGGACAGCCATTTATCTGAAATGGTATAAGATCTTCTGCTTGAGCAGGGGGTTGGACTAGAAGACCTCCAAGGTCCCTTCCAGCTCTATTCTGATCGATTGATTGAGAGTTCAACTGCAGCCAAGAAGATGTGGATTCCTGCACTTTTGAAAACAAACTGACTTTGCACAGCAGATGTTCAACGAGCAGGGAGAATTTGGTGGAATAAGCTGCGTTCTACTTTACCTGGAGGATGAGTCTGAATTCCTCTTCCTGTTCAACCAGCCTGGATACTTGATGGCCCATTCTCGACCCAAGATGCTTGGCCAGTTATAGGAGGATAAAAATGGTGATAAAAATCAAATAAAAAGGGCAGGTTAAAAAAAAAAGGTAAAGGGGTCACTGTGGATTTTACTCTGCTAGTTGTTGCCAACTATAGGTTGTTCAGTGTATTTGTTCAACATCACTTACGGATGAATGATCTTAAATTCGACATATTTTATTCCAGATGATAGCATTTCTCAGGTGCTAAAGCTGAGAGAAGAACCATCCAAAGTTCAGGATCTACAAGTGAAGTTTGTTGTTCGTACCACCCCAGACCCTGATGATGCTGACTGCTATCTCACTGTTGGTCAAGACCATCTCCTAGATGATTGCAACTTCAACGTCTCCGCAAAGACCTTCTTCGTTATTCATGGATGGGTGGTAAGTAGAAGGACTTTTCTGAGCTCCGTGACACATGACAAGCTCCCCCAATTAAAGCTGTGATTATTCACAGTGACTAATTTTTTGGCAGCATTACCATATCTAGAACCAAGTTATATACAGCTTTGAACCACCCATCTTTCTTCTAATACGTATCTTCTACACTGGTCATTTTTTAGTATTTAGACGGTGAGACCTCACTTAAATATTTATAGAATAATTTATAGAATTCTTTATTCTTTTATTGACCAAGTGTGATTGGACACACATGGAATTTGTCTTTGGTGCATATGCTCTCAGTGTACATAAAAAGACAAGATACATTCGTCAAGAATCATAAGGTACAACACTTAATGATAGTCATAGGGTACAAATAAGCAATCAAATCATACTGGGAAACAATCAATATAAATCGTAAGGATACAAGCAACAAGGTATACTCATACAGTCATAAGTGGGAGGAGATGGGTGATAGGAACGATGAGAAGATTAATAGTAATAGTAATGCAGACTTAGTGAATAGTTTGACAGTTGTGAGGGAATTATTTGTTTAGCAGAGTGATGGCGTTTGGGGAAAAACTGTTCTTGTGTCTAGTTGTTCTGGTGTGCAGTGCCCTATAGCGTCGTTTTGAGGGTAGGAGTTGAAACAATTTATGTCCAGGATGCGAGGGGTCAGTGAATATTTTCACGGCCCTCTTTTTGACTCGTGCAGTATACAGGTCCTCAGTGGAAGGCAGGTTGGTATATTAAATACAAGCTGGTTGTCAAATATATTGGCCTATTGTTTGCAAGGTGGATGAATTTCAGTCTTAATTCAATCAGTGGTATGACTAGGCAGAAAGAAGGAATCAGACCACGATTTGGTCTGATTTGGTAATGAGTGCTCCAGAGCCATGAAAAAAATTGGCGCTTGCTAGGAACTCTCGTGAGGAAGACTGACTGGAGAATACTAATGTGACGCCCCTCAAATCATCTGGAAGTATTTGATTGTTTGTTCCTGTGAAGATAATTGGGAATCCAACTGAGCTGGGTTGTTTTCTTGCAGACATTTCATTACCCAAACTAGGTAACATCATCAGCGCATTACCTAGTTAAGGTAAGAAAACAACCAAGGTCAGAGAGCACCAAGGACCCTTCATTTTAACCAGGGGTGGGCTTCATAAATTTTAGCAAGGGGTTCTCTGCCCAGTTGCTGGGTGGGCGTGGCCCATGGTGGGCGTGGCCTAGTCGGCCTCCTGCACCACGGTGTGTGTGGGGCTTTTTGCCCTCCCCGGGCTCAGGAGGCTTTCCTCGAGCCTCCGGGAGGGTGAAAACGGCCTCCCCAGGCTCTGTAGGCCAGAAACGGGCCCGAACTTCCAGTAGGCCCGTTTTTCACCCTCCCCAATCCTCCGCACGCGCCCTGCAGTTACCTGCATCCAAAACGGGCCGCGTGGGGACTCCTGGGAATGGAGGGGAGGGCGGGGCCAGCCAGGAGTAGGATTTGGGGGTTCTGAACTGCACAGAATCTTAGCTAGAGGTTCTCCTGAACCCCTGCGAACCCCCAGCAGCCCACCCCTGATTTTAACCCTGAGCTACAAATTTTCTCCTTTATTGATAATTGGGACTCCACCAGTGGCTAAGTCAGCGCCTGTCCACTTTTCCTGGTAAGATGCAGCTTGAGGTTTGGGAGTAATAAGATCATTCCCAGATATTTTCCAACCACTTTGGAAAGTAAAAGATGGCACAGTCATTCTTTCTATCCTATCCAAAACAGAGGAAAACATCAGTTTATAGACCCAGCCAAACTGGCAGTTCAATCAAACATAGGCAGTTAGTGACTTCTAAGAGCTGAGCTACACGATACATCAAATGTCCAGCATGGTTTCACCTGTTTTTAAATGACTTAATGTAAGCATGGTAGAACTTTCTGGGTTTTCAAAATTCTTCTCCCTCCAAATGACAAAAACAGTGTATTGGTCCCAATGCAGTTAAAAACAACAAACTTGTGTTAGTGTGTGTGGAGGGGAGGGTTAGGTATCCCCCATCAATGTGTGGTGGTCTTGATTAAGATCAGATTCTCCTCTGTGCTTATGTCTATGGAAAAATGCTTTTTCAAAAGGCAGCTGGACTTTGTTTTTCCTTGAAGACATTTCGCTTCTCATCCAAGAAGCTTCTTCAGTTCTGACTGAATGGTGGAGGATCCTTCAGTCAGAACTGAAGAAGCTTCTTGGTTGAGAAGCGAGACAACTTCAAGGAACAACAAAATCCAGTTGCCTTTTAAAAAAGCACCTTTGGGACTCCTGTGATTATGCTACTTTAAGTTAAGAAGGGCCAACTCTAGAATCAGAAAGTTTGAATCAGGATCCAAACGTTGAGTTTGAAAAACTGTATATTTTAATAGTTTTAACAGTTTTTTTTTAAAAAAAATAACGTTGTAAGCCACTTCTCTCACCCTTCTGTTTCACCAGCCTTTTATTTGAGAAGAAAGTGTTCTTTGCTAGAAAACCGAACTGGTCACTTGTGAAGTTCTTTTGAATTTGGACTGAGGATGACAGTATGCACCTCCTGGTCATCCAAATCTTTGGATTTGGATTAAGAGCCAGATCTTCTCCCAAGATTACATTCCCCAAATGTATTAACAGCTGCATCTTTCTATTAAAAAATATGTCTTTTCTGAGAGTCTATAGAGATTCTCAGCCATCCAGGTCATGGTTGTCCCAAAGGTGCTTTTTCAGGAGGCAACTGGACTTTCTTGTTTTTCTTTTTGAAGATGTTTCGCTTCTCATCCAAGAAGCTTCTTCAGCTCTGACAGGATAGTGGGGGATGGAAGGATTTATACTCCTTGCAGACAGCTGGTCATTTGCATCCTTTTAGAGGGTCATTGAAGTACCTGGAGGTTTATTTGTGTCCTCAGGGTCACCTGCGTAGTGCTTCTGGTTCCTGTAGTCTGCAATTTTTTCTTCTCTGGAAATCCATTCCTAATCCCACACCATTCAAAGGTTGTTCATCCCAAATTGTATAGCTAAATCTCTGTAGAGATTTTCTGTCATCCAGGTCATGGTTGCCCCAAAAGTGCTTTTTCAGGAGGCAACTGGATTTTCTTGTTTTTTCTTTTGAAGACATTTCGCTTCTCATCCAAGAAGCTTCTTCAGCTCTGACAGGATAGTGGGGGATGGAAGGATTTACATTCCTTGCAGATAGCTGGTCATTTTCTGAAGTCTTTTCTGACACTTCAAGCCCTGGTTATAATCTTCCTAGGACTAGAATGGCGCCATATCTTGATTATTTTCCCCCCCAGATGGGCGGCATGTACGAAAGATGGCTGGACACCCTGGTCTCGGCTCTTCAACAACGTGAGAAGGAAGCCAACGTGGTGGTGGTGAACTGGCTGGCTCTCGCCCAACAACTCTACACCATCGCTGTCAATAACACGAGGGTGGTTGGAAAACAACTTGCAGAGCTGCTGGACTGGTTAGAGGTAAATTTGACAAGCAAACAAACATTTCACTCTGCAAATCGCACACGAAAGTGACGGCCCAGCCTCGCATCAAGCTGATGCTTGGAAGCGCCGCATTTGCTCACGCAAGACTTACTACTTGGAGCAGCATGACAAAGCTGGCTGACTGCCAAAAAGGTGAGGAGAGGAAATAATTGGGGCTGATTACATACCGGATATCTCAGGGACACAATCTATGTGAAAATGCACCGCGGCTTCATCCTTTTACATCTGCCAATCTGGCTCAGGTCTCTTGTTCAGATCTGCTTGGTTAATCCCTAACTGCTTAATCATTCCTTAAGTTATCTTTTCCTTAATCTAGTTAGGTCCCTGCTGTCATTTGGAAATGTGAAGCTTAGGGAAACCGGAGAGTAGGAAATACATCATTTCACAGATCTTAAATACTAGCCTCCTCACTGGATCTTAGTCAAATACCAAAAAGCGATATACTTGCCTCTATTTTATGCGCATATTTATTTCGCTGATCTCAGTAGGCAGGCCTCATCCCTTGCAGCCGGCAGCTGTTCCTTAATCCAAATTTGCTTCTCTCCTTCTCTCTCTCTCTCTCTCTCTCTCTCTCTCTCTCTCTCTGTCACAGTTGATTAGTCAACTTCTGTCTTTAATTAATCTGCCTCCCATTGGATAAGCCTGGTCTTCCAAGCTGTTTTATGTACTTTGGCGTTTAGATTGAGGCCTTCTGTAACCGAACTACACATTTAGAATTTAATTTCCTAGCTGTTCCTTGCTATGGCCCTTTACAGCTGGATTATTTTATAATTTGTAGGGGAAGAATGCATATCTGAGTGGCGGGTGACTAACTGGACATACACTACAGTCCTCTATCTGCCGCAGTTCATTTAGTGACCATTCAGAGTGACAATGGCACTGAAAGAAGTGACTTATGACCGTTTTTAACAACCATTGCAGCCTCCCCATGGTTATGTGATCAAAATTCAGATACTTGGCAACCGATTCGTATTTATGACAGTTGCGGTGTCCCTGGGGCGTGTGATCCCCTTTTGTGACCTTCTGACAAGCAAAGTCAACGGAGAAGCCAGACTCAATTAACAACCGTGTTACTAACTTAACAACTGCAGTGATTCGCTTAACAACTGTGGCAAGAAAGTAGTAAAATGGGACAAAACTGTCTCGGTTGTCGTCATAAGTCGAGGACTACCTGTAAAACACACTTTTCTTCGATACCCTTGATTTTTAAAGATGTGGGTTTCTTCTGGGAGGGAAGTTCTAGCATGAGATTTTTGTCCATTTGTTATGTAATGTGGTACAGTCACCGGGAACAAAGCCCTCATTTCTCCTCTTAATTGTTGCAGAAGAAGAAGGACTTCCAACTCGAGAACGTCCATCTGATTGGCTACAGTCTCGGGGCCCATATTGCTGGCTACACCGGAAACTATGCCCGGGGAACTATCGGAAGAATTACAGGTAAGGTGAACCACCTGGTGGCTTTTTCTTGCTTTCCAAAAACATTGCAGAGATTTGTCTCCTGTTTCTGCAACTGCCAGATGTCCCATTTAGTGCAAGAAGTGGTTTCATAGCCCTAGTCTAGAAAATTAGTCCAGGGCTCTCCAAATTTGGCAACTTTAAGACTCGGGGACTTCAACAGGAATTCTGGGAGTTGAAGTCCACAAGTCTTAAAGTTGCCAAGTTTGGAGACCCCTGACTTAGTCGACCCTGACTAAGTTGTGTGCGCGCGCGCGACTTCAGGTAATTAATCAAAGCCATCCCACTCAAAATAGCCTTGGGTAAACCAATCTCTCTAGGCTGCCTTCTACACACGCCCTTGGGGTTAATTGCAGAACTGTGTTTTGGTCAAGGCTGGGTTGTGGTTAGTGGTGGACGGGGCCAAAGTCAGAAGGCAGGAGGGCATCTCATTTCGGTCTCTGCCTTCTCTTCTGCCATGTCATCAGCTTTTTGATTTCTAGTGCCCTCAGTCCTTCATTACACAGGAGGAGAGTTAAGGGGGAAAAAATCTTTTATTGGCATTAGTGGCAGATTTGCACTCCTCAATCCACCCTTAACCTTAATTGCCATGTGAAAAAAAGATATATATATATTTTTTGGAAGGAGTCATCCGTGAAACTTTTCTTCCCAGCTCTGTGTGTACGTGTGTTTAAGTATGTACGCCTTTTGTCTGCGTGCACACACCCAGAACCTCATTTTGCCAAGAATATTTTCCCCAAACTTTGTGTCTCATGGAAGATCTACTTTATAATTCTCCTTCCAAACCAGGCAACCTGTCACCCCAAGGCTATGAGGGATTCCCAACCCTGCCCTTTTGTGAGTCTCAGAATTGTGGAAAAAATGCTGCTCTTTTGAGGCAAAAATGCATGACAATTTTGCCTCAAAAGTCACTATGGGAGGCTTAAAAGTTTCATAGTTCTTTTGTGAATGAAAACCTTCTTCCGTTTTCTTTTTTTCCCTTCAGAGATTTCCTACATGTTGGATGCAAGTTCTATTAGATAGCAAACCAGAACTTGCAAGAAATGTAGCTCTTTTCTTGATAAACTAAGTTTATCAATGTAGGTGGGCCATGGGCTCTGTTCAGCCCCAGAAAGCTAGTTTCATATTCTACGTACCAACCCACCTCCAAATTTGGAAGTTAACCATGAGATCCACCATAAGATAATGGTTAAAGTAGGTGGGGAACGATGGCCCTTTGATGACTTGTGGACTTCAACTCCCAGAATTCCTGAGCCAGTTGGCTCAGGAATTCTGGGAGTTGAAGTCCACAAGTCATCAAGGGGCCATCATTCCCCACCTCTGTTCTAGAAGAACAATGACCTTCAATTATGGTGAAGGGCTAACCACATGCCTTGAATATTCCAGGCTTGGATCCAGCTGGGCCGATGTTTGAGGGAGCCGATCCAAGCAAACGTCTCTCTCCCGACGATGCTGATTTTGTGGATGTCTTGCACACGTACACAAGAGAAACGTTGGGCATCAGCATTGGGATCCAGATGCCTGTGGGTCACATCGACATTTACCCCAATGGAGGAGACATCCAGCCAGGATGTGGCCTTACTGACATCTTGGGAACACTCGCTTTAGGGGGTGAGTTGACTCTTCTGCTTGATCTATATGAAGTTGCTTCAGAGAGTAGGGGCTTCCCAGAGGCAGGAATGCCACGTTGGACTCATTTCCAAGGAGAAATTGGGAATTTCTTCAGAGACGGACAGCGTTTCTCTGAGGAAGGTAGTGTAACAGTTAATATCGAACAAGCGTGTTAGTAAAATAATCCGTGTACAAATGAATACCCTGGCATGAGAGCTACTGTAGTTTGGTCTAGTGGTTAAGGTATTAGTCTAGAAAGCCGGAGACTGTGAGTTCAAGTCCCGCCTTAGCCATGAAAACCAGCTGGGTGACTTCAGGCAAATTTGCCAGGAGATGGTGAATTCTAGTCTCACCTTAGGTATGAAAGCCAGCTGGGTGACGTTTGGGCCAGTCACTCTCTCTCAGCCCAACCCACTTCACAGGGTTGTTATTGTGGGGAGAATAGGAGGAGGAAGATACATTGGATATGTTCACTGCCTTGAATTATTTCTAAAAATAGTAAAGAGGGTAAATAAATAAATAAATAAATAAATAAATAAATAAATAAATAAATAAATAAATAAATAAATAAATAAATACATACATACATACATACATACATACGGTACATACATACATACATACATACATACATACATACATACATACATACGGTACATACATACCCTACCTTGAAATATTCAATAAATGGTCTCAGGTAAGACATATGAAGGCTTAGCTGCATAAGCCCAATCTACAAGATAAATATTTTATGATCCACCTGTCCCTACTTGGCTTAGAGTGGAGGCCGTATGATGGATTGTCTATTTTACCCTCCTAACAATCCAAGGAGGTAGCTAAGCGAAGAGACACTTATTGGCTATGTTCACACAAGATGTTTAACTCATTTTCAGGTTTTACACAATACAGGTGATTTGGTCTGGTTTAGGAGAATTGGGTTATTCCATTGTTGCATGGATTTACAGCTAAGCCTAAACCTCACGCTTTTCTCGCTGTGGTTGTGCAAACTAGGAAGGAAAGCCCAGAGCATGTCAGGATTGGCATTTGCAGATAACCCTAGATTCTTAACCGAATTATGTTATTGAGCTTCTGGACAATCGGGTTACCTAGGCAGAGCAGGAAAAAGTGAGGTTATCAATGGAATGTATAGGACCTTAAACATCTAATTAAAAAGAAATCATTTAGAATAGAATAACAGAGTTGGAAGGGACCTTGTAGGTCATCTAGTCCAACCCCCTGCTCAAGCAAGAGGCCCTACACCATTCCTGACAGATGGCTGTCCAGTCTCTTCTTGAAAGCTTCCAGTGATGAAGCTGCCACAACTTCTAGAGGCAACTTCTGTTCCATTGGTTGATTGTTCTCTATCAGAAAATTTCTCCTTATTTCTAGGTTGAATGTCTTCTTGTTCAGTTTCCATCCATTATTCCTTATCCAGCCTTCAGGTGCTTTGATAAATAGGTTGTCCCCCTTCCTCTCTGTGACAGCTCCTCAAATATTGGAACACTTACACTGCTTTCTTTTAGAAAGGAGTTGACAGGCATAATCGTGGCTGAACATTTTCCCAAATTCTCACATGTACCAACACTTGTTTAGTTAGTAAGACTTTGGGTACAACTCTAAAGTGATTAACCCAGTTCTTAAGTACAGGTAGTCCTCAACTTACGACTGATTACATAGTAACTATTTGAAGGTATGATGGACACCCCCCCAAGCGAGTTATAAACCATCATATGACTACTTTTTGGGCCTTCAACAACCAGCACTTATTTACACCTGTTTAACAGGTCTTGCGGTCACCTGTCTTTGATTTACATTGATTTACAATGGTTTTGCTGAGAACAGGGGTTTGTTTCCGGTTTTGGGCAAAAAGCCAGCCCATAGTTGAACAATGGGCTCGCTTAATGACCACTACAAAAAGGTTGAAAAATCGGGCCTGGTCTGCTTCATGACTGTCATGACTTACAACCATAATGGACAGGGTCAATTGCAGTTGTAACTAGAGGACTGCCTGTAAAATGTGGCCACTCAGTTTAGGCTTCAGCTGATGTCTTTTAAATAGTAAAGCTTCAGTACCATATGAGCAGTACTAAAAGTTATATAAATATTGCTTTTGATAAAATATGTTTTATATTAATGCAAAGACAATACACTGCCATGGATCCATATGAAGTGTGGCAGTACCTACACAAGATAACAGAATAACAGAGTTGGAAGGGACCTTGGAGGTCTTCTAGTCTAACCCCCTGCTCAGGCAGGAAACCCTGTACCATCGCAGACAAATGGTTGTCCAATCTCTTCTTAAAAAGCTCCCGTGATGGAGCACCCACAACTTCTGGAAGCAAGTTGTTCCATGAAAGCCAGCTGGTTGATTAATTGTTCTGTTAGGAAATTTCTCCTTAGTTCTAGGTTGGTTCTCTCCTTGATTAGTAAAGAATCGAGTAAATTAGTAAAGAATCAAAATAAAAAGGCGAAAAGGAGGAAAAGGTAAGGCAAAAAATTGTCTAAGCACTTATAGTTTCAGTATCCACATTCCAGAGGGATGTCAAGCTATTTCTTCAAATGTCTTCAGTTCTCCAGGAATAGCAACAAAGACCACATTTTCTAACCTTTTATTTTCAAGAAAGGGCATTCAACTCAGAGGGTATATTTCTTTTATGTGTGGAAGATTTTTCTCTCTCTCATTCTTCCAATCCCAAACCACCGCACTTCTCAATTTAACTCTGGTTAAATTGTATTATTCAGAACAGATTCTTGAATTTGTGATGAGGAAAGTCCATCCTATTCGAAATATGGTGGCTTCTCAAAATTTGAAAATCCTGTCTCCATTGTTGTGACAATTCTCCAGGCTTTAGAATTTAGAAGATTTCCAAGCAAAAACTTGGCACTTCTTTAGTTCTCATTTTGATGAATTTTTGTCAGAACCAGTTGTGCATAATTGCCTAATTTAGCCCACCACTCCTTGCAGAAGACAATATATTAAAAACTGACTGAGCTGGCTGAGATTTGTACAACATGCAAAAACACAGATGGATGCACATTAATTAAGCTTGGGATATGATGCAAATGCATTACAGGTATACCTTAATGACCACAATTGAGCCCAAAATTTCCATTGCTAAGTGAGACAAGTTGTTAAGTGAGTTTTGCCCCATTTTACAACCCTTCTTTACAGATTAACAGAGTTGGAAGGGACCTTGTAGGTCATCTAGTCCAACCCCCTGCCCAAGCAGGAGACCCTACACCATTTCTGACAAATGGCAGTCCAATCTCTTCTTGAAAGTCTCAAGTGATAAAGCTCCCACAACTTCCAAGCTGTTCCATTGGTTGATTGTTCTCACTGTCAGAAAGTTTCACCTTATTTCTAGGTTGAATCTCTCCTTGTTCAGTTTCCATCCATTATTCCTTGTCTGGCCTTCAGGTGCTTTGGAAAATAGCTTGACCCCCTCCTCTCTGTGGCAGCCCCTCAAATATTGGAAGACTGCTACCATGTCTCCCCTGGTCCTTCTCTTCACTAGACTAGCCATGCCCAGTTCCTGCAACCGTTCATCATATGTTTTAGTCTCCAGCCCCCTAATCATCTTGGTTGCTCTTCTCTGCACTTTTTCTAGAGTCTCAACAACTTTTTTTATAGTGTGGTGACCAAAACTGGATCAATATTCCAAGTGTAGTCTTACAAAGGTATTATAAAATGATATTAACACTTCACGTGAATTTGATTCTATCCTTCTGTTAATGCA
>QLTV01002667.1:2269284-2284093 GCA_003457575.1 Thermophis baileyi
TCTCTCTCTCATCCCAAGAACCAGAATAATGTATAGGTCAGGGGTGTCAAACTCGATTTCATTGAGGGCCTCATCAGGGTTGTGTTTGACCTCGGGAGGGCGTGGGGGGCGTGGCCAGGGTGGGTGTGGCCAGCTCGACGTCACTCATGTCAGAGGTGCCTGTGGTGGCCCGAGTGCTCTGCCAGCGAAAATGGGCTCCCGAGCTCCGTTGCCTCCTGCAACCCTCTGCCAGCGAAAACGGAGCTTGGGAGAGCCACACACAGCCCTCACAAGCTCCATTTTCGGCTGTGACGGTCTCCTGCAGCCCTCTGCCAGCTCCGTTTTTGCTGGCAAAGGCACCATGGGCCTTCGCTGTTTCCAGGGCGGCCCTGTGGGCCAGATCTAAGCATCCCATGGGCCGGATCCGGTCCCCGGGCCTTGACACCCCTGGTATAGGTAGTCCTCAATTTACAATCATTCATTTAGTGACCATCTGAAGTTACAACAGCACTGAAAAACTGACTTATGACCGGTTTTCACACTCACAACCATTGTAGCATTCCCATGGTCACGTGATCAAAATTCAGTGTTTGGCAACTGGCATGTATTTATGACAGTTACACTGGCCTAGAATCATGTGATTCCCCATTTGTAACCTTCCCAGCTAGCTTCCAATAAGCAAAGTCAATGGGGGAAGCCAGATTTGGTTAATGACCGCATGATTCACTTAATAACTGCAGTGATTTGCTTAACAACTCTAGCAAAAAAGGTCATAAAATGAGGCGCAGCTCACTTAACAACTGCCTTGCTTTTGGGTTCAGTTGTGGTTGTAGGTCCAGGACTCCCCATCGCCTCAGCTGTAGTAACTTTGGGTGATATTGGGCCAGTTCCTCTCTCTCAGATCTAGAACCTGAGTGAATATTTGGTGGTGAAGGTGCTGGGCTAGGAACAAGAAGATTCAGGTCCCAGTCTCCTTTCATTCATGGTAGTTCATTGGTGGGCCAATGACAGACTCCTGGTCCATTCTACTTCCAGTATTGTTGTTGTGTAGGCTGCCATGAGGTCTTGAAGGATACAAATGCAACAGATCAGTAAATAGATCCATCATTTACTCATGCCTAAAAACCACACTGCACACCTGTTTATCATTGGCGTAGCTGACTTAGGAGCAATTGGATCTGAGAACTGGAGAATATAGTTCGTGATCAACTAAGGACAATAATAGCAATAGCACTTAGACTTCATAGTGCTTTACAGCCCTCTGTAAGCAGTTTACAGAGTCACCATATTGCCCCCAACAATCTGGGTCCTCATTTTACCAACCTCGGAAGGATGGAAGGCTGAATCAACCTTGAGCTGGTCAGGATCGAACTCCTGGCAGTGAGCAGAGTCAGCCTGCAATACTGCATTCTAACCACTGTGCCACCACTCTTTCATGTTATGATTTTTGGAAAGAAATGCATGAATATTTGTTTAACAGCATGGTTTCATCCTCTGATTTCTGCTAGGAAGAGACAGGCAGAATCCAAAACATGTACATGCTGTTTTTTTAAACAAATATTCATGCATTTCTTTCCAAATATATATATATACATGCTGTCCTTCAAAATGATTCTTCTTGGAGAATCTTATCTGTGTCTGAAATCTATCTGAAAATGTCCAAACAACAATACTGATACATCATGATAGAAGAAATAGCATGGGAGGTGGATATTCTGATGTAATACAAAAGTAAGATATTAAATATAATATTTAGGAAAATCAAAAGAAAAACTTTGCCTCGCATGGGAATAATAATGAAAGAAGGAAGATGGAAAGAAGCCATTTCTCTAGAACTGGGGTGGGGAACCATGGCCCTTTTATGACCACCTTTTATGGACTTCAACTCCCAGAAAGGGTCATGGTTCCCCACCCCTGCTCTAGCACAATGTTTCTCAATCTTACCAACTTCAAAATATGTGGAGTTCAACTCCCAGAGTTCCTCAGCCAGTATGCTAGCTGGAGAATTCTGGGAGATGAAGTCCACATGTCATAATTTGCCAAGGGTGAAAAACAATGATCTGGCAATTAATGGTTTTGTCCAAAAAAAGATACGAAATTTGAACAGATAGCTTAGTATCACTTTCCATTTAAAGGTCCTTGTGTTCTATGTGACTTAAAACACCTTTAATTTTGTTTGTTTCAGGCTTGTGTTTTGTGCAGAAGACCCTGGGAAGACCGACATATCTCCTGGCCAAGAACTCTGGTTTGTAAAATGCCGAGAAGGGTGGCAAAAATGGAATAGAACAATGTAAGTCCTGGTACCAGTTTAGAATTTAATTGCTTGCAACAGAATTAGCATGAGGAGTTATCTGACTGTGTTGCAGAGAAGACAATTGTTCCCCAAATCCAGGGGTGAAATCCAGCAGGTTCTGACAGGTTCTGGAGAACCGGTAGCAGAAATTTTGAGTAGTTCGGAGAACCGGCAAATACCACCTCTGGCTGGCCCCAGAGTGGGGTGGGAATGGAGATTTTGCAATATCCTTCCCCTGGAGTGGGGTGGGAATGGAGATTTTGCAGTATCCTTCCCCTGGAGTGGGGTGGGAATGGAGATTTTGCAGTATCCTTCCCCTGCCACGCCCACCAAGCCACGCCCACCAAGCCACGCCCACAGAACCTGTAGTAAAAAAAATTGGATTTCACCACTGCCCAAATCTATTGGGCAGGATTATCCCTTAAAACTACAAAAATAGGCAACTACTTGATTTGGGAAGGTTTGGAAAGGCAAAGAACAAAGGAGAAAGGAAAGAAGTGACAATGGCACATGAGGAGAAGGAGAAATAGTGCTGGAGGAGGAGAAGGAGGAGAGATAGTGATGGCGGACAAGGAAAAGGAGGAGGAGGAGAATTTGGTGGTGGTAGTGGTAGAGAAGGAAAAGAAGAAGAAGAAGAGGAGGAGGAAATCAAATCAAATCTCAAGTCCAATTCTGGGGCCTTCTGTGAGCATCTGAAGACTACAAATTGCAAACTGGGGGTAAGGACATCTGTAAAGGTGGTCAAAAAAGTCAACATGGTGGATACCTTGTATATAAAAATAAAAGAATAAGATTTTGATCACATGGGTCCACGTGTCTTAAAGTTGCCAAGATTGGGAGAAACCCTGCTCTAAGAGAACTCTTGACCATCCCTAGGTAAATCAGGCATTTTTACTCAGCATTTCCCACTACAAAGTAAATTTAACTTTATGGTACCTGGAAGTCTCCATCAGTGGTTCTCCTCAAGCATGACGAGACCATTTGTGGTTCGGTGGCCATTAGTCAAATCTGAAACATCCCACAAACTGCCTGAGACAGGAACTTGGCCTCCTCCCACAACTCTTTAGAGGGATTTTTTTCCCCTGTCTTGTTTCTCTTTGAGGCCAGTTCATCTTAAATGATTGTCAAAGCGCATCAAAGCTGTAATTTGAGCCTCTTAAATCACGTTCTTTGTTTTTCTCTTCCTTTCTTAGACCAGGATAAAATCGGCATTGAAATGTTCTCCTTGAGAAGCCTCTTAGATCCATCAGGGACCAACCCAGCTGGAAAAAGCATTTGCTGCGACGAAAGACAAAAGACCAAAACTTGTTTCTGCAGACTTTTTCCTCTGTCTTCCTCACTTGTCAGGACTTGCAAGAGCTTGTAGTTTAAAGATGGATCTGTGGGGTTGCTAAAAACTATCTCAGCGTGAATGATAATTCAGAGAACTTTCTATATTTATTGGCTTCTACCTTTTTTTTTAAAGAATAATTTATTGGGAGGGAATAAACCCACCTGTTACAAAACTGGCCTCTTTTTGGACAGCCTTTCTGGTTGTGCCTATGCCATCTTGCCTTGGTCAATGTTTGGGGTCTAGGCCTCTTTTACAGGCCCAGGCAAAACAGATTGCACAAAATTGCAACACCATGATTAATGTGAATGCAGACAGAGCCAATCATATGATATAGAGCACTGCGGGGTCCTTGGTTCTCTCTGAGCTTGGTGGGGTTGTTTTTTTTTTTTTTTTTTGCAGACGTTTCATTACCCAACTCGATAACATCATCAGTGCTAGAAGAGAATGGGGTTTTCCTTCGGTTTATGTACTAGTAGCTTGCTCTTTCAACGTCAGTGGCAATGTTCTTGGTGGCTCCTTGACTCAGCTGTTTACTTTAGTTTGTTCCTTGATTGGGGTCTTGTTTGCTTGCTGATTTTGGGTCTAGGATTAATCTTCGTGTTAATCTCTAGTAATCTGGATGTTGATAGTTGGTGAGGAGGTGTTGTGGTCTCCCAACAGTGACAGCGCAAACCACAGTTCAACCCTAAGCTACAAATACTCTCTTCTATTGATAAGAGCACTGTTTCTCAACCTCAGCAAGATTAAGATGTGTGGACTTCAACTCCCAGAATTCCCCATCTTAATGTTGCCGAGGATAAGAAATGGAGTGTTCAGTGCACATTTAAAAAAAAAAGAGGTCTATTCCCCTACTTATCATTCAAACAATTTGAGCTTGATGATTTTCTTGCCGACGTTTCATTACCCAGCTAGATAACATCATCAGTGCTAGAAGGGAATGCGGTTTGCTCTTATTTTTATATATTAGTGGCTTGCCTTGCCAGTGTTTGGTGGGATGTTTTGGATGGTTCCTTGATTAGGCTTGATTGTTTACGGTTAGCTTGTTTGTCTGCATTGGTAGTTCCTTGATTGAAAAGTAATGTTTTAAGAAATCTGCTTATTAAAATCAATGCAATTTTCAAAGCAGGGTGCCGTCCCCTACCTCCCAAGTCCATATGGAAACCAGAAGAAATCTGGGCTGCTTTTGTGAACAGCAGAGGTGTTCCATCTGTGTGAGATTGGAAACACTTCCAAATAACTTTCTAATTGTGCAAAACCCTAACCTCTTCATGTAATAGGAGAGGAAAGGATGGTGGTATTTTTCTCCTTCAACATTACAGTTCTTAGATTCTCTGCTCACCTGACCAAAGCATTGTGCTCAAAATTATCTGTTGTTTATCAGGCTTGTTTCTGGTTCTTTTTCCTCTTCTAAAACTTTAGAAGGAGAATCACTCTATTCTCAAGGAAGGAATAACTCTGCATGAAAATTTCATCTGCATCCCTAACAAATCTTTTTAAACAATGACAGCAAAGCATACTTTTGAGTGAAATGAAGTCTGGTTCAATAGGAGACGAACAGGAGTCAGAAGAAAATTTATTTATTTAGATTTCTTCTGTTCAGGGATCCGTGACTTCTTTTAAGATATATTAGTTGTAGTCTCCCACTCATCCTGACCCCTAGTCGGTTAATATCCATGATCCTTGGACAAGTTCAATTTTTTTTTTGCCCCAAAACCAGTTCATATTTTTCTTTTGAGTTTTCCCCAAGAGAAAAACATAAATATTTTCCTTTGGGTTGTCCTTGAGTTTTCCCTTGTTGAAACATCCTCTTTTTTTTGGGAGAACAATTTCCTCTTAGAATAGGGGATTGTGTTTTATGAAATGATAGGCCTTGATTATTATAGAGAGCTGTGAGAAATCAATTAATATTAAGTTGAGTGTCGAGCCCACGGTGTCTACTGCATCTCTGTGTGATTTATTGTTCCAGCATCTGCAGTGAGCTACGGGTGTCTTAATTCTCTGCATTATTTAGATGTAATTGTGCATTCAAATCAGGTGGACACAATAACTGGCTAAGAAGTAATTGAATTATCTGCCATTTTTGAAGTCTGTTACATTTTTTGAAGAAGGGGCTACTGTAGGTTGACTTTTTTGCAAACAAACATCTGCAGGGCTAAAATGAAATACACTTCACTGTACAGGTAGTCCTCGGTTTACAACAGTTCATTTAATGGCCGTACAAAGTTCCAACGGCACTGAAAAAAGTGACTTATGACCGCTTTTCACATGACCATTGTAGCATCCCCATGGTCACGTGATCAAAATTCAAACGCTTGGCAACTGACTCATATTTATGACGGATGCAGTGTCCCGGGGTCATGGGATCATCTTTTGCGACCTTCTGACAAGCAAAGCCAATGGGGAAGCCAGATTCACTTAACAACCGTGTTACTAGCTTAACAACTGCAGTGATTCACTTAACAATTGTGGCAAGAAAAGAAAAATGGCCAAAACTCATTTAACAACTGTCTTCTTTAGCAACAGAAACTTTGGGCTCAATTGTGGTTGTAAGTCGAGGACTACCTGTAGTGGGAACACTTTAACATACATTAAGCGTTATTGATATGTCCAAATGAGGTCTGTCTCCTCTTGTAATAAATGAGTAAAGTTGTTTGACTCTTCAAAGTTTGCAAAATTCCCACAGAAGACCCTTGAGAGTTTAAAGTGTTGCGTTGAGCAAATTAAAATGATCTGAGGAGAATGTCAGCTCCCTCAGAAGAAAGGATGTCTATTTTTAAACCAGATTTCTCTAGGCACTTTTCTACTGCTAATTTTTTACGTATGGGTTAGCCGATCTCAACCAAAGTCTTTGGGTTGTTTTTTTCCTATATAGATGACATTTTGTCTTTGTTCTTTAGGAACAGAATTTGGGGTAATTTAACTGTGACCTGTGCCAACTTATGAAGTGATCCTGAAGCTCTGTCTGTGAAGTTAAATGTGTATATAATGGGTTTTTGTAATAATTGCTCCTTCTCTATTTATTTTTTTTCCAGAAATGTGCATTTGTATATTTATATAAAGAGCCTCTTTTTTTTTTTTAAATCTAATGTGTTTTTTACAAGCCAGGAGCAGAAAAATAAACTCAGTGACTTCTTTAAAATCAGACGTGGACATTTTAATTCTTTCGTTTAAAAAATCCTAACATGGAATGTCTGTAGAGAGAAATCCATCCTGGAGGAACTCAGTAAACCTGTTCAGCTAAACAGACGTGTAAAGTTGGAATTCCCCCATCAAGTCACAGCCGGTTGGTCCCCTTCAAATCCTTCCAGCCTGGATTGCAAATTTGGACAAGGTTGCAAATCCAAAGAATAATTCTTCCACTTCATTATTCTGGGAAGTGCAGATCTGATTTCACGTCTTAGCAGCCATATAGGAGCACAGTGGCTCACGTGGTTAGGACTGGGTTGAGAAGCATCAAGCCCGCATTCGAGACCCAAGTGCTGCTATTTGATGGGGTGAGTTTCCGTCATTCGCTGCAGCTCCTGCCAACCTAACAGTTCGAAAGCGTACATTTGCAAGTAGATAGCTAGATAGTTACCGCTTTGGTGGGCACATAACAGGACATGAAAGGAGCCCCAAACTCCTTTCCCGTCCCCTGGGCAATTGTGATGTCACTGGCTAATCCTTTCAACCAGGAAGCGCCTTGGTGCTTCTGACATGAGTGCGAGTGGGAGCAGCCACATAGGTCTTCCAGGATGACCTGTCTTCAATCAGATCCTTCAAACCTTCCAATGGTGGAAATCCAAACTAGACTGATGACGATAATAATGATATGTGCCTTTACCAAAGCACAGTAGACAATAAAAGCAGTAACACAATAACCACAAATCAATCCAATACAATTACAGGTAGTCCTCAACATACAGCCCTTCGTTGAGCGACCGTTTGAAGTTATGACACTGAAAAAAAGTGACTTATGACCAGTCTTTGCACATAAGACTACAGCGGCATCTTCACAGTTAGTGATCAGAATTCAGGCATTCGGCAATTGTCATGTTTTAACAATGGTTGCAAGTCACGTGATTGCCATTTGCAAACTTTCCAGCCGGCTTCTGATAACTAAAGACAAGGGAGGAAACTGGATTCACTTAAAGACCATGATTCACTTTAAAACTGCAGTGATTAATTTAACAACGGGGGCAAAAGAGGTTAAAAATCAGATGTGACTCACTTAATAGCCACCTTGGTTCCAATTGTCGTAAATCAAGGACTATGTGTAATTCAAATTTTCCCGCTGGGTTAGGACTGACAGTGTGTACATCCACAATCATTTAAAACAGCTTACTGGGAATTGTCAGAGAAACAAGGGTAGCACGGAGCACCTAGACCAGACTTTAAGCCAGTGGTTCTCAACCTTTCTAATGCTGCGACCCCCCCGTAGCTGATAGCCTCGGAAGCGGGAGACTTCGCCCGGACACCGCCATTTGGGCGCTTTTACCCTCTGCGCATGCGCAAAGCATTCTGCGCATACGCAGAGGGTAGAAGAACCCAAATGGCGGCGTCCAGGCTACCAGATGTCCGGTGACCCGCAGGCACGGCCGAACCCGGACCTTTTCACTCCTGCAGTGACGGTGGCACCAAAATGGCGGGCTAACGCGCGCGGCGACCCCTGTGAAATGGTCGTTCGACCCCCAAAGGGGTCGCGACCCACAGGTTGAGAACCGCTGCTTTAAGCCATCAGTAATAAAAGAAGGTCTTTAAGTTCCCTTTAAAAGCCATCCAATCAGAGATGGAGGGAAGAAGATCCTAAACTTAAGAACTAAATGAAATCCACTCCTTTTTCTGAATACAGGCAGTCCTCAACTCACAACCATTCATTTAGTGACCATTCGAAGTTACAACAGCACTGAAAAAAGTGACTTATGACCGTTTTTCACACTTATGACCGTTGCAGTATCCCCATGGTCATGAGAGCAAAATTCAGATGCTTGGCAAGTGACTCATATTTATGACGGTTGCAGTGTCCCGGGGTCATGTGTTCACCTTTTGAGACTTTCTGACAATGGGGAAGCCAGACTCACTTAACGACTATGTTGCTAACAACTGCAGTGTTTCGCTTAACAACTGTGGAAAGAAAGGTCGTAAAATGGGACAAAATCCCCTTAACAAATGTCTCACCCCCTAGGAACAGAAATTTTGGGCTGAATTGTAGTCATAAGTCGAGGTCTACCTGTAAATAATAGAATAATAAAAAGGTAAAGGTTTCCCTCGCACATACGTGCTAGTCGTTCCCGACTCTAGGGGGCGGTACTCATCTCCGTTTCTAAGCCGAAGAGCCAGCGCTGTCCGAAGACGTCTCCGTGGTCATGTGGCTGGCATGACTAAACGCCAAAGGCGCACGGAACGCTGTTACCTTCCCACCAAAGGTGGTCCCTATTTTTCTACTTGCATTTTTTACTTTCGAACTGCCAGGTTGGCAGAAGCTGGGACAAGTAACGGGAGCTCACCCCGTTACACGGCACTAGGGATTCGAACCGCCGAACTGCCGACCTTTCTGAACGACAAGCTCAGCGTCTTAGCCATTGAGCCACCGCCTCCCCTTAATTAATAGTTAATTAATAATACAGGTAGTCTTTTTCTTATGACCGCATTTGAGCCCAAAATGGGTCATAAAATGGGGCAACGCTCACTTAACAATTCTCTTGATTAGCAACGGGAATTTTGGGCTCAGTTGTGGTCATAAGTTGAGGACTTACCTATATTATTGATTGCTTTGGGACTTTACTTGATAAAGGCAACAATAAGTAAGTACCGGTATCTTAATTCCACCACACTGAAAACTCTTGAGTTTAGAATTCCCTAGTTGAACAATGGGATTGCCAACTAACCAAGGGAAAACCTCTTGCTCTTCCTTGTGCCTTTTAATAAAAATGTTCAGAAGTCAAGGTGAAGATAACAACGACCCTCCCATCTTCATATATCCTTTACACATGTATACACCAGCCATGTAGCTGTCATTCTCCAGCTGTGCATCGTCTTCAAGAGATCTTTGTCCCTCCGCCCCACAGTCACACCAAAGGATACCTTTTAGACAAGGGGCAGTCAGTGCCTGACAGTGAAATTCTTTACTCGTTTGCTCCGCTTAAATCCTGTTAAGTTCAGAGGGCTTAAACTCTCAGCGGGCAAGCTTCAATGGCAAAGCGATTAAGACGTAACCGGTGACAGAATATTTTCACGATGCCGCTTCAAATCTCTGCTTAACAGAAGAGAGTAACCGAATAACAGAGTTGGAAGGGACCTTGGAGGTCTTCTAGTCTAAGCCCCTGCTCAAGCAGGAGACCCTATACCAGGGGTCCCCAACCCTTGGGCCGTGGCCAGTTTGGAAGTGGGTCACGTGAGTGGAAGTGGGTCACATGCACGCACCAGCCCACCGCTTGCACGGGCCAGTTCCCCTCTCCCACCACCACCCCCGCTGGGCCGCCAAGCCATAAAGGTTGGAGACCATTGTCCTATACCAGGGGTCAGCAACCTGCGGCTCTGGAGCCGCATGTGGCTCTTTCACCCCTCTGCTACGGCTCCCTGTCACTCAAAATATGCGTCACAACCGCCAATTTGCGACACCCGCCAGCATGTGATTTATTGAGCTTTTCAACCCCCGGTAGGCCAACCATGGATAAATCCAAGAAAAGAAAAGTTTCAGAAGAAAACATTTAATTCAACTACATATGCTAGTTTTGTGGCTGCTCAAGATATAGTCAGGCTTGGGAAGGATTTTGTGGCTCCCGGTGTTTTCTTTTCTGGGGGAAACGGGTCCAAATGGCTCTTTGAGTGTTTAAGTGCAGACCCCTGTCCTATACCATTTCAGACAAATGGTTGTCCAATCTCTTCTTAAAAACCTCCTATGTTGGATCAATCACAACTTCTGGAGGCTAGTCGTTCCACTGATTAATTGTTCTCATGATCAGGAAATGTCTCCTAAGTTCTAAATTGGTTCTCTGCTTGATGAGTTTCCATCCATTGCTTCTTGTCCCGCCTTCAGTTCAGGTGCTTTGGAGAATAGGTTGACCTCCCTCTTCTTTGTGGCAGCCCCTGGACTGCAGTAAGCTTTTTCTTCTTTATTTGTTGAGGGACTTGCTCAATCGATGAGAAAAGATCCTCTCTTCAGGAAAGTCATCCGAGGTGTGCCATTCCGAAGCTGGATGAAGATCCTCCAATTTGGCCCAAAACTTAAAGGACCGTCACTAGTCAGTCATCGAGGATGACTATATCTAGAGTGCAGAGATGCTAGGATTACTTTGAAGCAGGGTTTCCGAACCTTGGCAATTTTAAGGCGTGTGGACTTCAACTCCCAGAATCCCCCAGCAAGCAGGGGTGGCTGAGGAATTCTGGGAGTTGTAGTCCATGCATCTTAAAGTTGCCAATGTTTGGAAACCCTACTTTAAAGTTAGGTAACTTAATGGAAGTGCTTCCTGAGAAGTAGCATAGCACAACTGTTTCCAGAATTTTCTCCTGGCTGATCTTCAAAATGTTATCAGATTCTGTTACAGTAACCAAGGAATAAAAGTAATACAGGTAGTCCTTGACTTACAACCATTTGTTTAGTGACTGAAGTTATAATGGCACTGAAAAAAAGTGACTTATGACCAGTTTTCACTCTTATGACCATTGCAGCATCCTCATGGCCACATGATCAAAATTTGGGCGCTTGGCAACTGGCACGTATTTATGACAGTTGCACTCTTTCCCAACCAGCTTTCAACAAGCAAAGTCAACGGGGGAAGCCAAATTAGCTTAACAACTGCATGAGTCACTTAACAACTGTGGCAAGAAAGGTCGTAAAATGGGTCAAAATTCATTTAACAACTGCCTTGCTTAGCAATGGAAATTTTGGACTCACCTGCAGTTGTAAGTTGAGAAGTACTTGTATTAGGATACATAATTTTGGGGGTTTTTTGTGTAGTTTGAAAGCTAACATGCCTGTAGCATCCTTTTGTGGGAAGTTAGCACCCACCCCTCTCCTAGGAAAACGAGATATTTTAGGAAATATTAAAAGGGCAGAATATTTCCCCTAAAAGGGAGGCAGAAACTCAGCTCCCCCACCTTTGTCAATGGCCCATTAAGGCCTGGGCCAGTCTATTCCACATAACAAAGATCTACCTCCTTCAGAAAAAAGCCATAGTAGGAATTGCCCAAAGCCCTTTCATTACATCATCACCCAGCAAGGCTCAACCAAGCCTGGGACTCAGGACAGCCTACAGAGTTACCCCTGCATGGCCCCATGGGAGTCTGACAACCAATCAGAACACAAGCTCAAATTCAAAACCCAACAGAGGGCATAAAACCCCGGCATTCCCAGCATCTCGGCCCTTTTGCCCAGGTTTTGGCCAAACCATGTGGTCCTGCCCACCATTAAAAACCATCTTTCCAAACAGCCACCATGTTTCCAGTGTCTTTCTCCCCATTTGGATCTGAACCCAGATGGACATTTCTTCCAACACTTTAAAACTGCTTGCATAATTATCTTGTGCATGTTTAGGAGATGAGCAGAGACAGAAAATTACAAATCAGGAAGAAGGACAATTTCCGGAGAAAATTCAGCCACAAAACCCGAAGCTCTAGGTGCCGGGGGTGGTTCACCAATCATGAAACACTGTGGTTTCTTTAATCATGGTTGATTGCACGAGTCACAACTGGCTGACTTTGCACAATAGCCTATGTCATACACATGGACACCGGCGTTGCCTGGTGGCTGAGTTCACACAAGGATGTTTATCCAAAAGCAGACAAATCTCATGATGGACTTAGCATTTCATGTAAAACCAGCTGTCCCAAAAGTGCTTTTTCAAAAGGCAATTGGACTTTTTTTGGGGGGGGGAGGGTTTCTTTGAAAATGTTGCGCTTTGTGGGAAGCCCTCTCCCCCCAGAAGAATGAAATATTTTTGGAAATATTAAAAAAAGGCCAAACATTATATTTCTCTAAAGGAGAAATGGAGAAACATGTTTTTAGAGGCAGAAAGCAGCCCCCAGTCTTTCTTAATAGCCCACAGCAAATGCCAGCACTTAAGGAGATAACAAGCTTATTGAAAGAGGAAGCCAACTGCCTAGATCAGGGGTGTCAAACTCGTGTCGTCACGTTGTAGTCACGTGATGTATCATGACTTCCCCCCCTTCGCTGAACTGGGGGTGGGCGTGGCTAGCGCGTGATGCATCCGGCCCACAAGTTTGACACCCCTGATCTAGATGGCTCCATTCATAAGCAAAGCAAATACTGCCGGCACAAGTCCATTCAAGACAGGATATCTCGAAACCCCTTACAGCAATTTCAACAGCTAACAAAAGCAGAATGATAGGATTAGAGCAAGCAGCCCCATACCCCCAAAAAAATCTAACGCAGGACATAGCCATCAGCCACAATAAGAATTACCCATTTAGCAAAAGACACAAAAGCCCCTTCATTGCACAACCCCCAGAACAGTTCAAACTTCAAAGTTACAGAAACTATAAAGATCCATCCACTCATTCAACCATTTGGTCAGCTGCCCCAGAACCATAAACCCTGGAGGTTCTGCTTCATCAATAAATGGTCCCTCTTTCCAATCAACCTCCATGTTATTTCCAGCGTCTTTCTCCCAGCTTGGAACCGAACCAGATGGATTTTCCTTCCAAGAGTTTCTTCAGTTCTGAAGAAGTTTCTGAAGAACTGAAGAAGCCTCTTGGATGAGAAATATAACATTTTCAGGGAGAAAAACACCTTTGGGACAACCATGACCTGGATGACCAAGAATCTCCATAGACAGAAGCAGTATAGGGTTTCCTGCCTGAGCAGGGAGTTGGACTAGAAGACCTCCAAGGTCCCTTCCAACCCTGTTATTCTGTTCTTTTATTCTGGCAACAAAAATGTGTACAAAATGATAACTCATCGTAACAAAGCCATGGATCTTGATCTAATCCAATTGCCTGAACTCATACAACTGTAAACTAGCTGCATAATTAGGTTTTCATAATGCATCAAACCATCAACTAACAAATGACATTTTAGGGTAGTGTTTTTATATAAATCTAGTTCCTGGGGAGGGGAAGCAAAAGCAGTGTCTTGAGATAGTTCACTAGATTTTTTTTTAATCTTACAGGAAAGCTGACAATGTGCAAGTTGAGATTTTTATCAGGGTGCGTCTCTATGCATCTCGAATTGCAAACATATAGGAAGCTCTCCAAGAATTTCTTTAGTACAGTAACTGGAACTCTTACAGTAGGATTATAAAATTGGCATTTTGTAATAGAGAAGGCCAGTCAGCCTTTAAAGTCATGATAAGAGGAGAAAATGATGCTATCTTTAAAATACAGGGTAGCTTATCTATGCCTTTGGAAACTGTGTCAAAAGCAAGTGATTTTTACCCAAGCATCCCACAGTGAAAAACGGAGCAGAGGTTAGTAATTCTGATTTAAGAATGTGCAAAGAACGTGTTTTATGGAGGGCGAGGAACAGTCCTGCCTGGAAGAAATGATCTGGGCTGAGACAATACCAGCCCTTCAAAGAGGGAAGATTCTCCCTCAGGTGAGAAATATAGGATGGTAAACCTCTATTATGGTCTTATGTCATGTATAACAATAGACATGCATAGCATATACATAAAATGCATTAAATGTAGATTTAAAATGTCAATTCAAAGAAGTTAAATGAATATATATAAATGAATATATATATATTCATTTAACTTCTTTGAATTGACATTTTAAATTTATATTTATTACATTTTATGTATATTGTTAAGGAATTGTGCAGAGTAACCTCTGGGCCCTGAAGGCTTGCAGAGTGAACCGTAATGTTGCAGTAGATATAAGTAATGATTCAGTCAATAAACAGATATGTTAAAGTGTATAAAAATAGTTTACTCAAAGAAATAGCACAGTCCAATTAAACAGTCCAAATCATACACGTTCAGTCAGTCAGTGTTTAGAAGTACAGCAGTCTCCTTACCAGCTTTTCTTTGTCTTAATCAGCAAACAAAGATTTCAGCTTTCAATCAATTCTATACTATCACAGATAGCTAAGCTACACACAGAGCTTCCTCTCAGACACGAAGTCACTTAAGCAATGAATCAGCAGAAGAGAAAGAACTAACCATGTTCTCTAGCGCCCTCTTATGACCGTTACTGCCAGTCAGAATGCAACAAGGCATTTAAAGCTATATTACATATATACAGTTAAACATTGATTTGTGACT
>QLTV01002667.1:2307228-2322755 GCA_003457575.1 Thermophis baileyi
AGAACTGTATCTTTAAGCATTCTGGGGAATGTAGTCCATGCCATGTAGTCCATGCCATGTGATCATAACTGTGTACTCTTATTGGTCATTGAAGTATGCCTGGGGAGGCGGGAGTAATTGAAGTACACTTTCCCAAAGGAAGTCTCTTTCAAGCTAGCTACCGGGAAAGGATGCCTGAACAAGGAGATGGGAGCGTTAATCCTTTTTTACAATATTTGTGATGGTTCCAGATTATGACTGTAGATTCAGAAGAACTTCTACATAACCGTGAGTGTTGTCAGAGGATGCCTGAAGAATAAAATATAATCTGATTGAATGTACCATTGCGTTTTGTTAAGCTGCCTGATGATAGCACAACCAATCTACGCTTGATTCAGAACAACCTACAAGGTCCCTTCCAACTCTGTTAATCTAATCTAATTTAATCTAGTTTGCTTTCTCCACATTCCCAGTTCATTAACATTGTCTGTTAAATGCTGGTTGGACATCCAGACATAATTGAAATCTGAGTTGGTTATTCTTTTTGCCTGATGGCTTCAGGTAGTTTTATCATTATATTTAAGGCCTCTGGTGTGCTTTATTCATCATAATGAGTGGGAATGCTAATGAGGAACTAATGAGCCTGTTCAGCAAGACTCTTCGTGCTGCTTCTAGAAGCTAATTAGTTAAATTTCCTGACTCTTGTGATTAGCAGCCCAGTCCCCAAGTCACATCTTTTCTAATGCCGTCAAGCAGCTGTTTCAGAAAGAAAATTACTTATGTTAAATACATTAAGATGAATTGAATATAAAGCGCTATATTCACACAGCCCTACCCACATCTTCAAAAAAGGGAGTAATTAATATTTTAAATTCAGCTGAGGAACGGACTATTGTTAAACAGAGAAGGTTTGCTCTGCAGAGCTCATGCTGGCTTCATTTTGGCCTCCGGTGAAAACCTCTCTAAAAATTTTTAATTGACTGACACTGTTTTTGATTTTGAGCATCTGCCTTGTGCTTCCTCGCTTATGCGGTGTTTTCATTTTAAATGTTATTTCGTTTTAGTGTAAATGTTTTTATTCCGATTGTATTTTTTTGGGATGGATTGTATTGGAAACACCCCAGAGAGTTTCAGCTATTGGGCAGTTTAAACTTTAAACATTTAATAAAGAAATAAAAACTAGCTTTTATGAGTCCTTTGCAGAAAAGAGATCCTGATCAATTGTCATGGTTACTTTATTTTTGTATTTGTTGCTATGTCCATTGGTCAGATAGCCCTTGAAGGTTTTTTTTAATGGTTATTTTGAAAGGGCTGGTAGGAATAATCTGTTTTGTTCATCGCTGTCAAAAGTGAATAGAATCAGGGGGAAAATAAACTTGTCTTCAGACTGCTGAACAGGAAAATATTTGTGATAGTTTCTATATCTTTCCAAGAACAATCACCATAAAGGATGGTTGTAAAGTGATCATAAATAAATCATCATTCAGCCAGTTGAATTTAGACCTAGAGATAAATTAACCAGATGCTTGGGGACAGCTAAAATAACCATCTTAAGTAGTTTTCCTGGTCCCTAATAAAATAAAGACAACTGCAAGTAAATTGGAGAGCAAAAATTATGGACAGCAGTTGTAGACGATCATCTATCTGTGGCCTTAATGTGAAAAGCAAAAATAAATGTCCCTGATGAATATTCTCTTGGTCTCTGACCAGAAAGCCACTTGAAGAGACTAGAAGCATTTGAAATGTGGATTTACAGACGGCTGTTACATATAAGCTGGGTTGACAAAATCAGAAATGAGGAGGTGTTAAGTCGCCTGGGAAAGCCAAGGGAAATCATCAAAACCATTAAAAAGCAGAAGTTAGAATATTTTGGGCATGTGATGTGACACCTGGAAAAATATGCCATACTTCACTTAATCCTCCAGGGAAAGATTGAAGGCAAATGAGGTCCAGGCAGAAGAAGAACATCATGGCTTCAAAATCTAAGGGACCAGTTTGGACAAAACTCAGCAGCACTTTTTCGTGTGGCTTTTTGATAAAAATAGGATCGCCAACATGATCGCCAACGTCCGATGACGGATATGGCATAAGAAGAAGAAGAAGATGAATATTCTATGTGGCCAGGATAATATATGGAAAGATCAAATAACTCTAATTAGAAAATGACTGAATTAAATAGAAGAGATATTACTATACCCTGAGTGCCAGAACTGTAACCCATTTTCAATTTTAAAAAACCCACACAATTGTAAGTATCTCAAGAGGAAATCTCAACAAATCAGCAAGAGAATATAAACATGTTGAAAGTTTCATTGTAGGATTAAAACTCAGAATCCAAATGGAGATATTAGATTAGCAACAGAGACACAATTTTAACATAGAGTACTTGGACGGCAGCAGAAATAAATGTCCCAGATTAAGAGAGAAAAATTTATTTTTTATTTCAATTGCAATCCTATTTGTAGGCCCTAGCACTATTTAATTTGGTTTCAAAGTGGCTTAGAAGAATAAAAGAAGGACTAGGGGGTGATATGATAGCTGTCTTCCAATATCTAAGAGGCAACCACAAAGAAGAGGGGATCAACCTATTTTCCAAAGCACCAGAAGGCAAACAAGAAACAATGGATGGAAACTAATCAGAACAGAATAACAGAATAACAGAGTTGGAAGGGACCTTGGAGGTCTTCTAGTTCAACCCCCTGCTTAGGCAGGAAACCCTACACCACTTCAGACAAATGGTTATCCAACATCTTCTTAAAAACTTCCAGTGATGGAGCACCCACAACTTCTGGAGGCAAGTTGTTCCACTGATTAATTGTTTTGTCAGCAAATTTCTCCTTAGTTCTAGGTTGCTTCTCTC
The DNA here is from genome assembly GCA_003457575.1 of Thermophis baileyi. Lineage (NCBI taxonomy): Eukaryota > Metazoa > Chordata > Lepidosauria > Squamata > Dipsadidae > Thermophis > Thermophis baileyi. The sequence continues at coordinate 2,310,068 of QLTV01002667.1, forward strand.
CTTGATGAGTTTCCACCCATTGCTTCTTGTCCTACCCTCAGGTGCTTTGGAGAATAGCTTGACTCCCTCTTCTTTGTGGCAGCCCCTGAGATATTGGATCAAGGAGAGAAGCAACCTAAAACTGAGCAGAAATTTCCTGACAATGAGAACAATTCACCAGTGGAATAGCTTGCCTTCAGAAGTTGTGGGTGCTCCAGTGCTGGAGGTTTTTAAGAAGAAATTGAACAACCATTTGTCTGAAATGATATCGGGTTTAGTGCTTGAGCAGGGGGCTGGACTAGAACACCTCCAAGGTCCCTCCCAATTCTGTTATTTTGTTATTCTGTTATTTTGTTAAGCTGAAACTTCCCTTCAATTCATGGAAGCAAACCAATCTTCTAAAGATTTCCTGAAAAAAGAAGCAATTGCTTTAAAGGGTCCATTTGTGACTCTTAAATCAGCCACATTTTTGTAGCCTTCTGCCATAGAGAAACTGTCCCAGCCTAATGGTTCCAAATAGGTTGGACCTTGGCTTCTAGAAGTCCTAGAAGAAGGTGGATGGACTCAGTTACAGTAGTGATGGGAGCATCATTGGAAGATCTGAGAGACCAGGTTAAGGACAGATTGATTTGGAGAATCTGTGGGGTTGCTAAGAGTTGACAATGACTTGATAGCACATCATTACTCAAACCAGTCTTGGATTTCTAGCCCTACTCTTCTGAGAAGCACCAATGTGTGCAGCATGTGACATCCTCCTGTACCTTCCTCTTCCTTCCCAGTTCTTGAGAAGGATGCACCAAGGACAAAAATGCACATAAACAGCATTTTTACCAAATTGCTTAAGTTCCCCTAAAATTTGGCACCCCGGCCAGTGTTTACTCAGCCCTAACTTATTTGTACCCAGACTATCATTAAGTGTTGTACCTTATGATTCTTGACGAACGTATCTTTTCTTTTATGTACACTGAGAGCATATGCACCAAGACAAATTCCTTGTGTGTCCAATCACACTTGGCCAATAAAAAATTCTATTCTATTCTATTCTAACCTAGAGCCAGACCTGCCTCTTTAACTGCCCATTTTGAAGAAAATTTTGTGTGTATGTTTTTTCCCCAAAATGAAACAAGACAGGACTTTGTAGAATTTAAAGAACCTGATAAGAGTCTGAATCATCCATCCTTAATATTTTGATAGCCACTCCCAAACTTGAGTTTTAGTTTTGAAATACAGATATTTTACCCTTCTGTGGATCTTTATTTATATCTGGCAGGCGAGGATTTTGGAATTTTGTTCCATGATCGATCAAGATGTTAGGCGGTTGAAATGGTCTGTATCATCTTTGTAAAAGGCAATTGATTCAAACATTGTTCTTGCAATATGAGGAAGGAGTAGGATAGATTTCCACTCATAACATTTGGGTTTATCCAGCTGGAAAGCTGCAATTATCAGCCCTGTTCTGGAGAGAGGTCCCCAAATTGCAAATTAAAGTCATAGGAAGCCACACTTCAATGGAATATTTTATTTTTAAAAAATAGTTCCTAGCCGTAAGAACAGCATGACAATGAAATCAATGACCCAGAGTGGTGATGAATTTTCCTTTTTTTTTTTTCAGATGGGTTCAAGATGAACTCAGATAGCCATTTCACAGAAATGTTTTAATTGAATTTCTCTCCTAAAGAAGAGATTGGCCTTGATGACCTCCGGAGTTCCATCCAACTCTAGAATTGTAATGAACGCTTGAATCATTTCAATGTTCACTTTTGGCAGGATATCTATCTATCTATCTATCTATATAAAAGCCAAATACCACTCACTCATCACAAAATCTCCAGAACTGTAAAGCCTACAAACTTGAAACTTGGCACGTATGTTCCTCTTGGCTTCTAGGTGCTCGCTAAGAAAGGATTTTTCGAAATGACCATCAGATCATTAGTATTTCTTATACAGTATTATATTAACACGCTCTGATGCTAAGGAGTTAGACGTTCTACTCTCCCTCCCCACCTGAACCAGGAGTGGGAGTGGCCAGCGTGTGACTCATCCAGCCTGCAGGCTGGGAGATAAGACATTCTACTCCCCCTCCCCACCTGAAAAGAACTCTGTTCCAACTGCCAGTTGCCTTATATTAACAAGCTCTGATGCTACCCCTTTGCTAAACCGGGCGTGGGCGTGGCCAGCGCGTGACTCATCCGGCCTGTGGGCTGGGAGTTTAGACATTCTACTCCCCCTCCCTACCTGAAAAGAACTCTGTTCCAACTGCCAGTTGCTTTATACTAACACGCTCTTATGCTAAGGAGTTACACATTCTACATAAATTTTCAAGCTTTAAGTGTCAATGTATCAAGCCCAATCAGTTTCATAGAGAAGCACGGGTATCCAGCTACTAGTACTGTATACAATGGTGCAACAGAAGAAATTAATCCCATGTGTCTTACCAGCTGTGAGATTTTACTACCGGTAATAGCAAAACAATAAGAAAATAACATTCATCTTTCATTTAAACAGACCTATTGAAAAGAGCAGAAAATAATATTGTCTGAAAACTGAGCATAGAAACAAAGAAAAAACTTAAAGAAACTTGGTTAAAGATGTTTTTGCTCATATATGCTCTCCCGTTTTTAGCTACACAGGTAATCCTCAACTTATGACCACAATTGAGCCAAACATTTCTATTGCTAAGTGAGACAATTGTTAAGTGAGTTTTGTCCCTTTAATGACCTCTTTTGCCACAGTTATTCAGTGAATCACTGCAGTTGTTAAATTAGTAACATGGTTGTTAAGTGAATCTGGCTTCTCCATTAACTTTGCTTGTCAGAAGGTCGCAAAAGGGGATCACATGACCCCGGGACACTGCAACCGTCATAAATGTGAGTTGTCAAGCGTCTGAATGTAAATCACATAACCATGGGGATGCTACAATGGTCATAAGTGTGAAAAATGATGATAAGTCATTAAGTCATTAAGAGCAACAAAGATTATTAGGGGACTGGAGGCTAAAACATATAAAGAACGGTTGCTGGAACTGGGTATGTCTAGTATGATGAAAAGAAGGACTAGAAGGTGTGACATGACAGCAGTGTTGCAATATCTCAGGGGCTGCCACAAAGAAGAGGAGTCAAGCTGTTCTCCAAAGCACCTGAGGGCAGGATAAGATGGAAACTAATCAAGGAGAGAAGCAACCAAGAAGTAAGGAGGAATTTCCTGACAGTTAGAACAATTAATCAGTGGAACAACTTGCCTCCAGAAGTTGTGAATGCTCCAACACTGGAAGTTTTTAAGAAGAGATTGGACAACCATTTGTCTGAAGTGGTGTAGGGTTTCCTGCCTAAGTAGAGGGTTGGCCTAGAAGACCTCCAAGGTCCCTTCCAACTCTGTTATTCTATTCTATTCTAAGTTACTTTTTTCAGTGCTGTTGTAACTTTGAACAGTCACGAAAATGAACTGTTGCAATTCGAGGACTACCTGTATGTCTATATAAAAAATAATTCGTTAAAAAGAGAGGAAAAGAGGTAGCACGAAGCCTTGTGGCTCTTTTCTGTGTTTTTTCTAAACCATCCCAATTGAGCCCGAGAGAAAGGTGAACTTGGACACAGCTGAAAAGCTCGGTGACCTTGTAAAAAATACAGGCCAATCCAGGATAGAAGCTCACTATTGTGTAGTGGGCTGCAATAGGCAAGAACAGACCAGCATAGATACAACATCATTTCTTGACTCAAACTGAACTGAGGAACAACAGGCAAATCCCTGTAATTTATACTCTGGGCCCACAGGGCTTTAACCAATCATTTATTTGCAAAATTTATTTATTTTGCAAAATTTGTATGCCGTCCAACTCCCGAAGGACTCTGGATCATAATACTAGAAAGAGCCCACCCAAATATGAATGTTCTAAGTTTCCCTCCAAAACAGTTGAAGTTAACAGTTAGGGTCATCTAAAGGTTAGTTTCCCTTTAGCTGGACTTAACACAACTATATATATTCAATACATAACACTCACTTTGCTTGGAAGAAGAAATTGTAATTATTTTTCCAGTTAAGTCTCCCATGCTGTATCATTTAACTGCTCACCCTCTTCCGTTGTTACGGCATGTTGCATCTCTGGTTATTCACCCTGCGGCAGTTCTAAATACCTTACGATACAATAATTTTTACGTGATGAAATTGACCCCAGCCCCAAATTGCTGTTTCTTCCCGTTATCCCGCCCACTCAAAAAACATATGAGGTCAAGGTTTTAATTTCTTTTTTTTAGAAAAGATCAGGTCAAGCTGATGCAGAAATCCAATGAGTGTGTCTATTCTGTAAAAGTGTGATTCACTGGATCTTTTTTTTGGAGGGGGGGGGAGCCCCTGATATCCACTGACAAGAAGCCTTTAGTGTAACTTGAATGTTACATTCCCATGACCTCTAAAAGTGTTTTTGAAAGGTTACAGCTAGCCAGAAAGTTATCTTTGTCCGAGGAACAGTTGGCCGGGGATGCAGGACAAAAGCATGGCCAAAAAAAAATTTTTTTTTTTTTTAGCGGAGAAGACAAATCTGTGCAATGTAAAGAAAAGAAGGAATTAAGAATTTAGATGTTTGTTACCACACAAATCAGAATTAGTTTTAAAAGTCCTTGTTTTTCTTTCTTTTCCTTTTTTTTTTTTTAAACAGACTGGAGCTGGTAATGTGCATAACAATCACGGCAATTAATTTACCGTGTTAAATGTAAAGTAAAAGCTGCATTTGAAAGCCTTGTGCTGTGTCTATAGCAACACAAATCCATGGGTTGGAAACCCCCTCCCCCCCCCCCCCCCCCCCACCCCCCATGGGCAAAAAAAAGCTTTTNCCCTGAATGGCTAAATAAATGCTTGTACCAGCTGTGATTTCTAAAAAGAAGACATCTAGGATGTATACCAGGAATACAGGATGCACTTTGGATCTGATCTCATTAGGCCAAATTGCATTTATCATTAGAAACCACATCAACAGCAACTACACGTTCAACAACATGATTTCTATCTAATGGGCATTTCTTCTGATGCTAAGAATTAAATTCCTTCTCTATTGAAATTCTTATGAAATTCAGTTTTCCAGGCTTGGTATTCACCCTAGAGAGAAAATTCCCATTTGGTACAGATAGTCCTTGACTTACGACTAGAATGTAGGTTGTAAGTTGTTGCGGTCGTAAGTTGAGGTATAATTTTGGTTGTAAGTTTTTTCTTTGAAAATGTTTCACTTTTCATCCAAGAAGCTTCTTCAATTCTAACTCTTCTAACATCTTCAGTCAGATTGAAGATTTTATTTATTTATTTATTTATTTATTTATTTATTTATTTATTTATTTATTTATTTATTTATTTATTTATTTATTTATTTATTTATTTATTTATTTATTTATTAGTTTGTCAAACATGTATAAGATAGCAGGTATAAATATGAACATGGACATGAACTCAGGAAATGAGTACAGATAAATGGGGACAGTAGGACAGGGACGGTAGGCACGCTGGTGCGCTTATGCACGCCCCCTTTACGGACCTCTTAGGAATGGGGTGAGGTCCACGGTAGACAGTTTAAGGTTGAAGCTGTGAGGGTTTGAGGATGTAACAACAGAGTCGGGTAGGATATTCCAGGCAATAGTATTCCTAACATCCAAGATGTTAGAAGAGTTAGAATTTGTATGTCTAGTCTAGGAGTAGGGATGATATGATAGCAGTATTCCAATATTTGAGGGGCTGCCACAAAGGAGAGGGGGGTCAACCTATTCTCCAAAGCACCTGAGGGCAGGACAAGAAGAAATGGATGGATACTAATCAAGGAGAGGGGCAACCAAGAATTAAGGAGAAATTTCCTGACATTGAGAACAATTAACCAATGGAATGGCTTGTGCTCCATCACTAGAAGCTTTTAAGAAGAGACTGGACAACTATTTGTCTGGAATGGCATAGGGTCTCCTGCTTGAGCACAGAGTTGGACTAGAACAGGGGTCTCCAACCTTAGCAACTTTAAGACTTGTGGACTTCAACTCCCAGAATTCCTCAGCCAGCAAAGTCCACAAGTCTTAAAGTTGCCAAGGTTGGAGACCCCTGGATTAGAAGACCTTCAAGGTCCCTTCCAACTCCCTTATTCTGTTATTCTGGAGCTTCTTGGATGTGAAAAATTTTCAAAGAAAAAAACCAAGGAAGTCCAGTTGCCTTTTGGAAAAAAAAACTTTCAGGACAACTATATCATATCTGATTTGGAAGCCATAGGTGGAACTGACTGTTTCAAAAAATTCGGCACAGCCTTTGAAATGGTGTGCCATTTTATTGGGTCTCTTCTGGCCCATCGCAGTTGCAGATTCCATGTTTCCAAGATCTGCATCTGCTAAAAATGCCCAGATGCAAAGAAAGACCTACCAGTAGAACATGGCTATTCTAAGTTTAGAATATTATAGTGAAGCTTTTCCAAGTCCCAAAGGTGCTTTTTTCAAGAGGCAACTGGACTTTCTGTTTTTTCTTTGAAGACGTTTCGCTTCTCATCCAAGAAGCTTCTTCAGCTCAGAGCTGAAGAAGCATCTTGGATGAGAAGCGAAACGTCTCCAAAAACAACAACAACAGAAAGTTCGGTTGCCTCTTGAAAAAAGCACCTTTGGGACAACCATGACCTGGATGACTGAGAATCTACATAGGTTTTCCAAGTGTTGATCAACAGTCAATTTTATGGCTAACTTTCTCTCTGACTAGCACTGATGATGTTGCCAATTGCACAGTGGCAGATAGGACAGTATTTCAGAGGGTTAACGCCATTGCCCAGAGGATCATTGGTTGCCCTCTCCCCACTTTGAAAGAGCTTTATAGCTCCCGCTGCCTTAAGAAAGTTCAAAACATTCATAAAGATCCATCTCATCCTGGGCATCCTTTATTTATTTTTTTTAAACTATTACCATCTGGCAGACGGTACAGGATAATAAAAACAAGGACAAATAGGCTGAAAAACAGCTTCTATCCCAGAGCAGTAACTATAGCAATAGCAATAGCACTTAGACTTATATACCGCTTTACAGTGCTTTACAGCCCTCTCTAAGCGGTTCACAGAGTCAGCATATTGCCCCCAACAATCTGGGTCCTCATTTTACCCACCTCAGAAGGATGGAAGGCTGAGTCAACCTTGAGCCGGTGAGATTTGAACCACTGAACTGCAGCTAGCAGTCAGCTGAAGTAGCCTGCAGTGCTGCACTCTAACCACTGCGCCACCTCGGCTCTTATATATTGAATTCTATATTGAATTCTACCATATAGTGCAATATTAATGCAATATCAGGGTTTTTTAATTCATTTGTATAGAATGTGAAGGATGTGTGCTTTTGCTTTATTTTTTATGTATAATGTACACTGAAGATGGCATTTAATTTCGTTGTACAAGGTGCAATGACAATAAACTAAACTAAACTAAACTAAACTAAACTAAACTAAACTAAACTAAACTAAACTAAACTAAACTAAACTAAACTAAACTAAACTAAACTAAACTAATATGGGTAACAAAACGTCTGCCAGAAAACAAGCAAGCTCAGAGAGCACCAGGGACCCCTCATAACTTTCTCTCATCTACCTATATGTTTTCAGAGCTGCCCATGATTTGCTGCTACCTGAGATGAAGGAGAGCAAGACCCCGGGGGTATGAATGCATTTATTTTTTTATTTGTTCATTAGATTTGGAGACTGTCCAACTCCTGGATGACTTTAAGCAGTTTACATTTTAAAAGGAGGAAATAATAAAATGAAAAGGAAGGAAAAAACATATGCATCCAGAGAACGCAAACTTAACATAGCGGAAAAAGAAAACCAATGAGCCTTAACAGCCTCAAGCCCTGGGAACAGAGCCAAATTTTCAAGGTCTTCTAGAACAATGGCAGGATGGGAGCCTTCTTGATCTCCAGGGGTGTGCGTGTGTGTGTGTGTGTGTGTGTGTGTGTGTGTGTGTCTGTGTGTCTGTGTGTCTCTCTGTGTGTGATGGATACTGTTTCACAGGGCAGGACCTACTGGTAGGTGGGAAGGACCGAAGGCGAACATCCTTGTACTGAAGATGGTACATCTGCTGGACGTTCGCAACCAGAGGGAGCAAAGGGAGGGCAGATAGCAATAGCATTTAGACTTATATACCGCTTCACAGTGTTTTACAGCCCTCTCTAAGCGGTTTACAGAGTCAGCCTATTGCCCCCAACAATCTGGGTCCTCATTTTATCCACCTCGGAAGGATGGAAGGCTGAGTCAACCTTGAGCCTGGTGAGATTCGAACTGCCAAATTGCAGGCAGCCGGGAGGCAGCAGAAGTAGCCTGCAGTACTGCACTCCAACCACTGCGCCACTGCGGCTCATCATAAAGATAAAGAGATGGAAGGATACAACCAGCATGGGAATTCTGGAAATTGAAGTCCACACAACTAAAAGATGCCAAGGTTGAGAAACACACACCTAGTGCAACCCCAGAATAGTGCAAGAATCAACTACTATGGCATTCCAGACAGATACATGTAGCTTGCCCTTAATGACTGGTTGCTTAGTGGCCATTTGAAGCTACAACAGAAATCCCCACTCCAAACGCTACTCATGACCTGGTTCCAGAGTATCAACTACTGCACACACCTCTGTGATCACCTGGCCACATTTTGGGTACTTGGTAATCAGCTCATCTTTACATCCGATTGCAACATTCCTCAGTCATCAGACACCTATGTCCACACCAGTCACTTACATTACAGCATCTTCGTGAAGGTCCACAAAGCAGATACGAACCTGGCGCAGTGACACAGTGGTTAAAATGCAGTATTGCAGGCAAACTCTGCCCACAGCCTGGAGTTCGGTCCTAGAACATAGAATAATAGAGTTGGAAGGGATCTTGGAGGTTTTTCTAGTCCAACCCACTGCTCAGGCAGGAGACCCTATATCATTTCAGGGAAATGGTTGTCCAGTCTGTTTTTGAAAGTCTCCAGTGATGGAGCACCCACAACTTCTGAAGACAAGCTATTCCATTGGTTGATTGCTCTCACCGTTAGGAATTTTCTCCTAAGTTCTAGTTTGCTTCTCTCCTTGGTTAGTTTCCATCCATTGTTTTTCATCTTGCCTTTTGGTGTTCTGGAAAATAGTTTGTCTATTTTCGGGGTTCAAGGTTGACTCAGCCTTCCATCCTCCTAAGGTCAGTAAAATGAGGACCCCAGATTGTTGGGGGCAATGTGTTGACTCTGTAAACTGCTATAAAGCACTATTGGTTGTTATAGAAGCCTAAATGCTATCGCTAGCTCCCCCTCCAGTGTCTCCATCTCCATCATCATTATTATCTCTTCATCTCCATGCAAACAAAACAATTGGCAACAGCCACGCAGTTCTTAATTGAATACAGCAGGGAGAGCCTGGGAAGCCCCTGATTCCTGATGGGGTGAATTAGAGACCATGTGTGGCAGGAAAGCAATGCGTAACTCGGGAACTATGAGACCAGCAAAAAAAAGCATATGTGCAAACACGGTACAGATGCAACCAATGGAAATTCGGAAAAAACCTCTCTTTTTTTTTTCCAGAGCAGCTTACAGCATCTAGGTAGAATTCATGTACAAACCAGCCAGCCGTAACGTATAGGTATGATGGTGATGTCATGAATAATTGCTGTACATCATGTCACCTTGTCTTAGTCATCTTTCTCCTAATATTTCCATTCTTGGGTAACGGTGTCTCTTTGCCAGCAGAACAATAGCCAAATAGTATCATCCTTGGTTATGACTATTCCTTCCCCATAACAAACTTTATTCTAAATTTGAAATTCGTCATGATTTAGTCATATCCTTTTGTCTGATATCATCAAAATGATGTTCCTAAAAAAAAAAAAAAAATTCCCAAAGCAATTTAGAATTTCTTAAGGAGAGGAACCATTAAACTTTCCAGATCATTCTGAGAAAAGTTAATACTAGTTTACTCCTAGCCCATTGTTTTTACAACTCTTACTGTATACTTAGGGACTCGGTGGTTCAGTGGCTAAGACGCTGAGCTTGTTGATCAGAAAGATCGGCAGTTTGGCAGTTCGAATCCCTAGCGCCGCGTAATGGAGTGAGCTCCCGTTACTTGTCCCAGCTTCTGCCAACCTAGCAGTTCGAAAGCATGTAAAAATGCAAGTAGAAAAATAGGGACAACTTTGGTGCGAAGGTAACAGTGTTCCGTGCGCCTTCGGCATTTAGTCATGCCGGCCACATGACCACAGAGACGTCTTCGGACAGCGCTGGCTCTTCGGCTTTGAAACAGAGATGAGCACCGCCCCCTAGAGTCAGGAACGATTAGCACATATGTGCGAGGGGAACCTTTACCTTTACCTTACTGTATACTTTCAGAGAACAATTCTAGAGTTGTTTGGGGTTCTATTTATAAATTGAGCCTAACAATTGAGATAAAAGCAATGGCATGTTAACTATAAAAGGATATAGTGTTCTCTGTTAAAAAATCCCCCAATCATCCACATCTCATAATATTTTAATGGGAATTTGTTTAATAGTAAGTGTCAGCTTTCTGGTTTCTCAGAACTATCTATGGAGATTCTCAGCCATCCAGGTCATGGTTGTCCCAAAGATGCTTTTTCAAGAGGCAACTGGACTTCCTGGTTTTTTTTTGAAGACGTTTCACTTCTCTTCCAAGAAGCTTCAGCTTGAAAAAGCACCTTTGGGTTTCTCAGAAACATTTCCTTGGTTTATTGAAAGCCCCAAAAAGTGGGAGATATTGACCCCTTTGTTTTAAACAGGACATTAGAAAGGGCAACCAAAACGGTGGTTGATTAGCTCTCTTTTGAGGAAAATAACACAGTGTCTAGTACTTTGAATTTTATTTATTTACTTTTACAGGTAATCCTCACTTATCACTAATTGGGACCAGAAGCTCTGTCATTAAGCAGCATGGTTGTTGAGCATAACACCACAGAAGAAGAAAAAAAGACTAGGGGTGACACGATAGCAGTGTTCCGATATTTAAGGGGCTGCCACAAAGAAGAGGGGGGTCAACCTATTCTCCAAAGCACCTGAAGACTGAAGAATGGATGGAAACTAATCAAGGAGAGAATCAACCTAGAAATAAGGAGAAATTTGCTGACAGAACAATCGATCAGTGGAACAGCTTGTCTCTAGAAGTTGTGGATGCACCAACACTGGAGGTTTTTAAGAAGAGATTGGACAACCATTTGTCTGAAATGGAATATAGTCTCCTGCTTAAGCAGGGGATTGGATTAGAAGACTTCTAAGATCCTTACCAACTCTACTATTCTGTTATTACAGACTTCAACTTCTGATCTTCTGCTGGCTTCTCCATTGACTTTGTTTGTTAGAAACCAGCTCTGAAGGTCACAAATTATGATCATGTGACCTTGGGACACTACGATGGCTAAAAATCAGTGGTGGAATCCAAATTTTTTTACTACCGGTTCTGTGGGCATGGCTTAGTGGGCGTGGTGTGGCTTGGTGGGTGTGGCAGGGGAAGGATACTGCAAAATCCCCATTCCCACCCCACTCTGGGGCCAGCCAGAGGTGGTATTTGCCGGTTCTCCGAACTACTCAAAATTTCCGCTACCGGTTCTCCAGAACCTGTCAGAACCCACTGGATTTCACCCTTGGTAAAAATGCAGATCCTTGAGCATCCGAAACACAATCCTGTGATGCTGCCCAGGTCATAAGTACAAGGACCGGTCATAACTACCCCTTGTTCAGTGCCGTTGTAACTTCAAACAATTGCTGAATGAGTGGTTATTAAGCAAGGACTACCTATCTAGCCATTTCAGTCCTCCTGGATCCCAAAATCCTCTGGTTGACTGTCTGGCTTGGAGTGAAGGCAGATAAGAGGAGACATAATAATAGAATTAATATAGAAATGTCGGTTGAGATCATTTTTTTTTCATCCTCTTAATGTTTGAATTTAGGATCATCCACTGGAATGAGGCAGATAACCAATAGAAAAAAAGGACTTAAATTATCTGCCTTCAGATGTGGGAATACATACCAAGTTAGATGATTTGAAAAGGTTATTAGAAAATTAGGCTATTGGTACCGACTTCCACAAACATGGGCAGCATAGCTTGAATGAATCCCAATCACGCGACAACATCAGCGAAGGAAGGACATAATCTCTTCTCAGCATATGGAATGCATCTGGCTGGCCATTCGTGTCCTGGAAATGCTGAACTACATAATCCATCGGTCTGATCTAAAAGGGGTCTTCTTATGCTCATTTGTGCACCGCATTTCAACACCCGCAGGGATCTGCAGAAGGAGGAAAACATGCTCAAACATGCATTTTGACATCACAACACAAACAACATGACTTTGTTGTGTCTGATATCATGACAAATAAAAGTGTCGGAATTGCATCATGATGCAATGCGCATTTCATCATTTTTTTTCATCATTGCGACTTGTACCCAGACATCTATGTCCACACCAAACACTTACAGCAACTCTGTGAAGGTCAACAAGGCTGACACAAACCTGGCTGAAGCTTTCAAGAAACCTGACTCAACATGGCTAGGACTAAATCCTTGTTTTAACTGTAGAATAGTAGGTGTTACTAAAGTTGACAACATCTGAGATATTGAAGCTAATTCCGGAGTGGAGTGGAGTGGAGTGGAGTGGAGTGGGGTGGGGGAGGGTATGGAATGGAATGGAATGGAGTGGAGTGGAGTGGAGTGGAGTGGAGTGGAGTAGAATATGGAATGGAATGGAGTGGAG
>QLTV01002667.1:2337223-2348094 GCA_003457575.1 Thermophis baileyi
GTTAATGGTTTCCGTTTTTCTACTCTGTTGTATTGGCTATTGCTATTTAGAATGAGTTAATAATATACTAGAAGAAAAGCTGAACTGCTAATGGGCTTCCCATTTTTAATGGCATTCTCCTACCTTTTAAGAAGGCAAATTAGTTCTATTGCTGCCTGATATGCCTTATTTATTTTAAACCTCAGCATCACTTACTCTTCGTTCTCTTTTGCTAATGTCTCCCATTAAAACCAAGTTTAAGGAATTTGATATATTCTCCATGTTGAATAGGGTTGGAAGGGACCTTGGATGTCTTCTAGTCCAAGTAGAAGACCCTATACCATTTCAGACAAATGGTTGTCCATAGACCAGGGGTGGGTTCCACTTACCTTCCCCACCGGTTCGCATTGCGATGTTTTGCGCGCACGCGCGCAATTTTGCTTCCGCACATGCTCAGTAGCGGCAATCAGCCCAAAACACAGCTGAGGAGCTGATCAGCTGTGCTTTGGGCGAAGGAATAAAGGTCAGTATAAACCAAGGGGTGGGCAGGAGGGCCCTTGTTCAAGCAGCAGAAGAGGNATCGCTTCTGGCAGGGGGGCGCGCACGGGTGGGGAGGGGGCGGGGAGGGGGTCGCGGCATTAGGAAGGTTGAGAACCACTGCTCTATACCCTTTCAGATAAACAGATGTCCAGTCTCTTGTTAAAGGCCTCCAGTGATGGAGCACCCACAACTTCTGAAGGCAAGCCGTTCCATTGGTTGATTGCTCTCACCGTTAGGAAATGTCTCCTTAGTTCTAGGTTGCTTTTCTCCTTGGTTAGTTTCCACCCACTGTTTCTTGTCTTACCTTCTGGTACTTTGGAAAATAGTTTGACCCCCTCATCTTTGTAGGAGCCCTTCATATATTGGAACACTGCTATCATGTCGCCCCTAGTCCTTCTTTCTACTAGACTAGACAAACCCAATTCCTGCAACTGTTCCAGTCTTAGCTGATCTCATGGTGACTTTCTCTGTACAGCTTCTTCTCCTTCTTGTGATGGTCAACTTGGAAAAAAGCAGGCTGTACACATTTGTCATGTTCAAATAAAAAAAAGAATAAATTCTTTTTTGTTGCAGCCAGAAAGAAATCTTGTAGCACTTCAGGGCTTGAAGGGCAGGTTTAATTCTTTATTTTTCTATGATTCCTACTCACTTCCAGCTTGTACTGGATTTGCAAAGTTGCAGTGTAAACCAATAAGTCATATCATCTACCTCCCCCCCACTTTCTCTCTTCCTCACCTCCTGTGAATTTTTCAGTTTTACATATACATGGAAAAAAGAGAAAGTGGGAGTGAGAAGGCAGACATTGTATTAATATTGCTCTTTCATTTAGTAAAACACATTCTTTGCAACCCAGTTTCTCTGGCCAAACCACATACTTAAGACGGCATCGCGTGAGTCCAAGAGAGCAGTCTTCTCATTGGCTGTTCTTCTCTCCTGATGCTATTCAGTCAACTTTGTCAGTTTCCCGTTGGAAGAGAAAATTTGAGGTGTGACTGATATTAAAAGAGAAGTTTAATGACTTGAAGTAACCCCAGTTTTAGGGAAATTGGAGGATTTATGTGGTTTTGTTACTCGGCGCACCTGGTGATTCATTCCTTCATCCATTCATTCATTCATAACGGGAAAAGTAATTGTTTTTGCAGTAAATAAAATAGAGTGATATCAGTAGCCAAAGTTTTGATAAACTTATTTAAATAATTATTTCCTTCCCAGGCATTGTACTGTGAGAAATAATTAACAGATGGTGAGAAAACTTTAAAGAGGTAAGCCCAGCCACGGTTAAGCAAAAAAAGGTGGCTGGAATCGCATTTTGCAGGCTATTCCGATTAAATGTAGGCTACTTTTGAGCAGAAATATACATTTACACTCTGCAGCTGCAATTTGAAACACATTTAGTAGGGAATAATCCCCATGGAATTTAGAGTATCTGCACTATTAAATTTATTGGCAGAAAAGTCTATATTAAACTCTTAATGCAAAATGTTTAATTCTTCCACCAAGAGAAAACTCTTAACGCACCAGGTTAGAAACTGGGAGGAGACTGGGAGTTCTAGTCCTGCCTGGGTACAAGGCCAACTGGGTGACTTTGGGCCAGTCCTTCTCTCTCAGCCTAGGAAGAAGAAGGCAAGGGCAAACCACTTTGGACAATGCTGCCAAAAAACTGCAAGGTCTTGTTGTCTGTGTAGTCACCAGAATTCAAGACAGATTCAAAGGCACCTCCCCGCTAATACAGGAAGTCCTCAACTTATATCCATTTGTTTAGTGACTCTTCAAAGTTACAACAGAATGGAAAAAAGTGACTTATAACCAATCCTCACGCTTATGACCATCTCAGTATCCTCACGGTCATGTGACCACAATTAGGGTGCTTGGCAATTGGGGTGCTTGGCAATTGGGGACCACAATTGGCAATTTATAACAGTTGCAGCATCCTGGGGTCACATGATCCCCATTTGCGACCTTCCCAATTGGCTTCCGACAAGCAAAATCAATGAGGGAAGCTGGATTCACTTAACGACTGCATGATTCACTTAACAACTGTGGCAAAAAGGACATAAAAATTGGACATGACTCACTGAGCAACCAACTTGCTTAGCAACGGAAATGCTGGTCCCAAATTCTGGTCATAAATTGAGGACTACTAGTAAAGACTACCTATTTCAATTACATCACTTTGCAGCTGAAAGGGTGCAATGCAATCTGTTCTCCTTTGCTATAAGCCCAACAGAACTGAGGCTACATGGGAACAAAGCACCAGTTCATTCGCTATGAACAGTAATATCTGCTGGCTGGATTCACTCTTCCTCCTGAGCCTTAAACCATGGTTTGCAAATCGCAATGCATAGTTTCATACAGTATGCTAGGCCCGAATATTTCTCTTTAAGTCCAAGACATGGTGGGTTTAACTTACAAACAAGTAAATTTTATTTGGGTACCAGGAAACATTTTGTAATCGAGAAAACTGTTTAGATGCCTTGGGAGATGATAGAGGCTAGATAGCCATATTCCAGGGATGCTGTAATGGCCGACCCCTGCACTGAGTGCAGTGCAGTGCCTTTGAACCAGATAATCTCCCTTCTAGCCCTTTCATTCCATGACTCTATGGAATCATATTACAATTTATAATAAAGGGAGAAACAATCATTGCTCAAACAACAAGTTAGTTTTAACCAGTGGTGAAATCCAAATTTTTTTACTACCGGTTCTGTGGGCGTGGCTTGGTGGGCGTGGTGTGGCTTGGTGGGCATGGCTTGGTGGGCGTGGCTTGGTGGGCGTGGCAAGGGAAGGATACTGAAAAATCTCGTTCCTACCCCACTCCAGGGGAAGGATACTGCAAAATCCCCATTCCCTCCCAACTCCTGGGGGAAGGATATTGCAAAATCTCCATTCCCACCCCACTCTGGGGCCAGCCAGAGGTGGTATTTGCCGGTTCTCCGAACTATTCAAAATTTCCGCTACCGGTTGTCCAGAACCTGTCAGAACCTGCTGGATTTCACCCCTGGTTTTAACCTTGGCTAGTTTTTTTTTGTCATCCTTATATTGTGCGAACCTAGAAAAAAGATATTCAGTAATCAAGCTGAACTGTTGTGGGAATGAAACCACTTTATCAAAAATTAAAAGAAAAAAACTTCAGAGCCACTGCAGGATAGGGAGTGACATCTAGGATATGGGGATTTACTCTGTGTTGCTGGATTTTAATGGCGTAAACTCTTAATGTAGCATAGTAAGGTGGAAAAATTCTCACCTGGGGCACCACAGAAGGTGGGTGATCAGAAAAATCAAGATGACAGATGTAATTCTGGGATCAAATGGTACAAAGCAGGGGTGGGTTCTAACTTACCTTGCTGCCGGTTCGCTTCCTCCCGCGCCGCGTGGCCGCGCCTGATGGGTGCAAAAAAATAAAAAAAAATTCAAAAAAAAAAAAGCCAAAAACAAGATGGTGACGCATGCGCAGTGCCGGAAACTCAGCTTCTGCACATGCGCAGAAAAAGAAAAACCCCCAAAAAATTCAAACCCCCCCAAAAAAAAATATTCAAAAAAAAGATGGCAGCGTCCACAGACCGGCACCGACCGAACCGGATCCGTGACGTCATCGTGACATCACCAGCGGGTCGCTACCGGTTCAGGCGAACCGGTCCGAACTGGGAGGAACCCACCTCTGGTACAAAAGATACTTACCTTCAACACAATTGCTAAGGGAAAATGAGCTAAAAGAGCTCATTGCATCATCTCTACATCTTGGCAAAGTAACGGGACGGCATGATTGTGTTCCATTTATAAGCCCTTGACTGGGTCACTCGCTTCCATGCTTGTCTACCTCCTGATTAGGAAACCATGCCAGACTAAACCAGTTGCCACACTGTCTTCTCCCAATCTGCCCGATCTTGTTCTTCTGCAATACTCTTTTCAAAACATTTCAGAGCCCTGAACTTCAGCATCGTTGGCCAAACAATACAACCATAGTTTTCTTACAATTACAGAAGCTCCATCTATCGTCGGTTTTCTTGGGCTGTTTCAAAGCTTCTTGTCAAGGAGGCTGTAGTAGAGCTTGATGGACCATTCATGTTCTTCAGGACACCATCTGTGGGTAGGGGGGGAACAAAGGTGGTTTATCCTGGCTGTTCTCCTGTCCAGGGATGGGGAACCTAGAGGCCTCCAGTTGTTGTGAAAGTATAGCTCCATCAGCCTCAGTCAGCATGGCTTCCAATGATAGCCGTTGGATGACGTCAAGAGAAGGAAGGAAATAATAGTGCCAGAATGAAGTGCCTGTCTCACCTGTGGGCTGTGGAAAAGATCATGACAATATGGGTTGGACTTGGAGGGGAACAAAGGGGGACACTCCTGTTGTTAAGGAATTATCACAGAACAGAATAACAGAGTTGGAAGGGATCTTAGAGGTCTTCTATCTAGTCCAACTCCCTGCTCAATGTAGAAGAATGACTTGGAAATGTCCCCCTTTTCCCCAGCTAATGGGGTCTGCTCTGTAGGACAAGAGATCTCACTAGCTAATGGATTCTGCAGACAACATTTTGGGGCATCTAACATCTTACCCCAGAATATCCATTGTGTTCTGTTCTGGATGTGTCCATTAATATATTGGTTCCAAGCCATGTTCCTTCTGGATTTGACTTTTTGTGCCTTCATTGATGTTTCAGCGCAGATCATTCTTTCTCATGGAAATAACCCCTGTTATTATATATGCCTTACAGAATAACAGAGTTGGAAGGGACCTTGGAGGCCTTCTAGTCCAACTCCCTGCTCAAGCAGGAGATCCTATACCATTCCAGACAAATGGTTGTCCAATCTCTTTTTAGAAGCCTCCAGTGATGGAGTACCCATGACTTGTGAAGGCAATCTGTTCCACTGATTAATTGCTGTAACTGCCAGGAAATTTCTCCTTAGTGCTAGGTTGGATCTCTGCTTGATTACTTTCCATCCATTGCTTCTTGTCCTGCCTTCAGATGCTTCGGAGAAGAGTAGACCAATTGAAGACTTGGTCTCCAAGGGGCAGGTAAATCATTTCAGGTTTCATTTCATGGATACTGGCAGCCCTTGACTTACAACCATTCATTTAGCCATGGTTCAAAGTTACAACAGCACTGAAAAAAGCGGCTTACCCAAGTCCTCGCACTTACAAGCATTGCAGCAGCCTCATGGTCCACGTAATCAAACTTTGGGGCTTGACAACTGGCATGTATTTATGACAGTTGCAGCTTCCCAGGGTCAGGTGATCACCATTTGCGACCTTCCCAGCCAGCTTCAAAGTCAAACAAAGTCAATGGCGAGGCTGGCGGGAGGTTGCAAATGATGTCCACATGACCACGGGACTCTGCAATTGCGCAGAATTTGCTTGACAATCACAACTGGAACTGCTACAAGTGCCGCTGTAAGTCAGTGCAGTTACATGGCACCATACTTTACAATCGCATCACTTAGCGACAGAATTGTCAACCCAATTATCATCATTAAGCAAGGACTATCTACAGTACTCAATGGCTGCATTTCTACAATTAACAAAATCAAGGCTAATTGTAGGAGCAAAGCAGGCAGAGCTGAGGGTGGTGGTGGAGTTAAACATGTCATAAGTTTTGAGTCATTATGAAGCCACAAAGGATCCAAGTTCAACCCTCCTTGAATTCCATTAATCTTTATCTGGTGCCGATTCATATTTGAACTTTTGTGCTTGATATTAATCTAACTAATGACCTAACTCTGCCCCCCCCAGCTTTACCTGCTCTCCTCCTACACTAATCAAAATTAAGATTAATCAGAATTAGCACATCGTGTGAATAAAACTGCTAGATCGTCCCTTAACTCAGGTGAACACTGAACATGTGAACCTGCCGGTGTGTGTGGAGGTCCTACAGCTTTGCAAAGAGAGGGACCCCCAAATCTTCCCTAAAATCCTAGTCTGATGGCACACCACACAACCATATAGTATTTCAAATCAGGATCTCTTGGGCAGGAGATCATCTCCCAAACATCCATATGGAAACGTTTCCTAAAAGTCAAAAGACTGAAAAACACGGCTTGGTACAACAGTACAAACGAGTTTCATATTTCAGCGTGATGCTTTTTCTCAGAACTAGTTAACATTTCTTATCTTTGTCTGTTGCTAAAGAATTTGAGGAACCTTGACTTTGACTGTTTATAGACTTGTTACCAATGGGGCATGAAGCAGGAGTGGGCTGTTACACATCTGGAGTAGCATTTCCCCTGTGATGAAGCCAGACCTTCACTTTTAGAAGCACGACTGATGGACTGGGGTGGCGATGCCGTATGCGATTCCCTGTGGTCTCCGCAATTGAAAAAGGCAAATTAACTGCAAATGTCAGGAAATGGACCATGGCATTTCAAATTATGTTCATGGCTATTTTAAAGCAGAGTTTTTCCACACCTCTTAAACTTGCCGGATTTGAAAATGCTGCTTTAAAACAAATTTTAAAACAAGATGCTCAGCTTTGATAGATTATTATGCCAAATGGGATACCTCTGAGGCTGTCCAATGTGGGTTGAAAAAGTCAAGATGGCAGCCGCAACATCATGATTAAGCTCCACCCCTTTTATGTGAAGCTGGCATTTCAATGGCATAACTGTGGCTGCCATCTTGACTTTTTTGACCTATGGACAATGCCCTGATAGAGATCCCCATTATAATGAGCAAACAAGCAATCTAGGCTTTATGTTGGACTTCTTGTGCCATATCCGTCATCGGATGTTGCCGATCATGTTGCCGATCCTATTTTTATCAACAGCCGCATGAAAAAGTGCTGCTGAGTTTTGTCCAAACCAGTCCCTTAGATTTTGAAGCCGTGATGTTCTTCTTCTGCACGGACCTCGTTTGCCTTCAATCTTTCCCTGGAGGATTAAGTGAAGGATGCCGTATTTTTCCGGGTGTCGCATCACATGTCCAAAATATTCTAACTTTCACTTTTTTATGGTTTTGTTGATTTCCCTTGGCTTTCCCAGGCGGCTTATCACCTCCTCCTTTCTGATTTTGTCAAATCCAGCTTATATGTAACAGCCTGTTCTGACCTATGCTTCCTGATTAAAGAATACGGCACAAACGGCGTCCCAAAAACCTCTTTTATTCGTAACGGCTGGTAATTATTTGCATTCCCAGCCGTAATGACTCCCAAACAAAGGATAATAAGTCCAACAACAGTCTTTCAGGGAAAGGCAGATAAACACACGAACCTTGATCTTCTTTGACAAACTGCCAAGGACTAATTAGCAGGAAAACCTGGCAAGGTCCAAACAGAAACAGAAACAGAGTCTGAGTTGCAATGACTAGAGCTAGAGGTGAACTGAGTTGCTTCCTGCGACGAACCCTTTCGTGTTCTCCACTTATATAGCCTATGGGAGGGGCCAATTATCTCCAAGCCTTACTCCCGAGTAGTCCTGCTCCTCTGTAACTGTTCTTGCCTTCTGGCAGCTCTGCGCATGCGCGCATTGAGAACAGGCTCCCCTTGTTCCTCTGCCTCTGGCACCGAGCCTTCTCCAGACTCCAGGCCTGGCCCTTGGTCCTCCCCAGCCTCCTCGCTGTCCGACTCTGCCGCCAGCTCCGCAGGCCGCTGGCGGACCACAATACAGCTGTCTGCAAATCCACATTTCAAATGCTTCTAGTCTCTTCAAGTGGCTTTCTGTCAGAGACTAACTCTCCACTCTGTAGAGCAGGATAGAAAAGATGTAACATCTGACAAGCCTGATTTTCAATCTTAGGCTTATGTCGTGACTGCAGAAGACCTTTTTCATTTTGAAGAATGCTGTTCGAGCTTTCTCTATCCTTGTCTTTACTTTAGTGGTCATGTCCCAGCTTTCATGTAAATTAGAACCGAAGTACGTGATCCTTTCAACTTTTTCTAGTGGTATTCCTTCTGAATTTATCGGTGGTAAATTAATGGGTTGTTTGCTGACAGCCATGATCTTGGTTTTTGAGGTGTTAAGCTTCAAGCCATATTTTTCAGGAGCTGAAGATCTTCATCAGTGGTTCTCAACCTTCCTAATGCCCCGTCCCGGGGTCGCGACCCACAGGTTGAGAACCGCTGATCTAAGCCATCGAGCATGGTTTACCAGCCAGTGGTTGGAATTAAAAAATAATAATTGGATATGCACAAACAGGTAAAACACACTTTCTCTTTTGCGTTTACAAGAATCAGTGATTCTTCAGGCATAGATGTATATGTTAAGAGAAGTGTTTCCATTTGCAATGTTTACCACCGCGACCCCTGCCCCGCCCCCGCCCCACACGCGATGAGGTGATAAAGGGGGCGTGGCACCAAGATGGCAGGCTAGCACGCACTTAGGCGACCCCTGTGAAAGGGTCGTTCAACCCCCAAAGGGGTCGCGACCCACAGGTTGGGAACCGCTGGTCTTCGTGCTTACTGGCAAGCAGAACTGTATCATCATCAGCAGTATGTTGGACAGGGACATAATCTTGACTGATACGAGAGGCACACTGACCTCTGGGTGGCATATTAAGGATCTCCTTTAAATTTCTTATTTTTAAATTGGTGCAAATGGTTTCGAAGCACCTGGTTTGCCCCAGTGGTGAAATCCAATTTTTTTTACTACCGGTTCTGTGGGCGTGGCTTGGAGGCGTGGTGTGGCTTGGTGGGCATGGTGTGGCTTGGTGGGCGTGGCTTTGGTTTGGCCCAGTTCTTAGAACCAGTACCGGTGGTGGGAGGCTCCGCCCCCCCACCCAGGACGCTTCTGCGCATGCTCAGAAGCTTCGTGTGTGCGCGCGAGCACGCGCGTGAACCGGTAGTAAAGGGTTTTAGAACCCACTACTGCTCCTATTCCTTCTCTTTATTAGACTAGACATACCAATAAATAAACAAAATGCCAATAATAATCATCACCATCTCCTTTTGACCCCATAATCCCTTGTGGGGTGGAATCTGGGCAACTGAATGGAGCTGAGTATTTACTGGTCGGATGCCCTTCCTGTCACCAGTGCGGAGTTATATTCAGCAGATATATTCCTGTATGCCAATAATAAACAGATAAATAAACAAGTCAATAATAACTTTGTAGCAATCCTTCTGCTATCCAAACTACAGCATCCACACATCGATGGGCAATTTTAGCTCACTTTCTGAGTCCAGAAATATGCAGAAGTATAGAGAAAATGCCCTCAGGGAAGAACATTACTCAACTTGATGTGGATAGGATCTGATTTGATGTTGATGCAATGAAATACGTTACCAATTTACCTAACACCAAATGTCTCCAGGAAATTATTGCAAACATTAATTACCAGGGCTTTGAAGTACTTTGGCCCCGAAGGCCAAAAGGTACTTTGGTGTGCCCAGGGTGACTACTATGGCATCCTCGGAAGCTGTTTAAAGCAGCTGCATCATTTCCCAGGACGATGCACCTCTTTTCCCAATCCTTGTGCAAATTAAAAGCCATGTTCAGTTTCAGAAGTTGTACAGGGGCTTCATTTGCACTCCCAAAGCACATTTCCCCCTTTGAATCTATAAAACCGCACATCCTTGTTACGTCATTTGTTGAAAAGGGCCTCCTTATATCTGACTTGGGTCTAGTTTTGATTCATTACCTGAAGAGGTCTAGAGTGGTTTCTACTTTTTCCACCCCACTCCTAATGCGATAGGCTTTGAGTATAACAAAACCTGGTTTTAACAGACTGCGTGAGAGGAAGGGGCCTGCATAATAGGATATCACTGTGGCAATTTATGACTTTTGTATTAAATGATGCAAATGGCTGAAGATGTTGGGAAGTGAATATAACATTAAAATAGATGCCGTCTCTGGAATGCTTTGAATGCAATGGAACTGATCTGTTATTTGGGGGGAATGTCTCAAGGTGTGTTTAGTGATTGCATTCAAAGCCCTTTAAATAGGGTCCAAAATTCACGTTTTCACTACCGTATGTGCAAAGTTCTTGTTTTAGCCTTTCCAGGCAGGTGCTCCAACCTGCTCTTTGATTACAGCACTTTTTCTTTTTGCTTCTTTTAAACAATACAGACACAGGATAAGTAGAACTACGTCGCACCAAACAGTATCCAAAACAGATTAAAATTGGTGTCCATTTGTACCTTCACTTTCAAAAGAAATAGAATCCTTTAGAAAACCTTTGCAATGACTAATCCATAGGCCTGGAACCAGTGGTGAAATCCATTTTTTTTTAACTACCGGTTCTGTGGGCGTGGCTTGATGGGCGTGGTGGGAGAAGTATATTGTAAAATCTCCATTCCCTCCCCACTCCAGGGGAAGGTCCCTTGGGAGTATTTCTATGCCACCCAGAGTCCCTTGGGAGTTGGGCGGCATAGAAATACAAATAATAAATAAATAAAAAAAGGTTACTGCAAAATCCCCATTTCCTCCCA